>CAMZMU010000061.1:26500900-26668923 GCA_947311845.1 Poa pratensis
CAAGAGCGACTCCCAGCTCCTTGTCAACTCTCCAACAAGAGCTACAAGCCTAAAGACGGCCACATGGCCGCTTACCTTGGAGGAGGTCCGCAGGCTCGAGAAGCATTTCAGGGAATGGAACTCATGCATATCCCAGGAGGAGAAAATCAGGAGGCGGATGACATCGCGAAGCGAGCATCCAATAAGGGAAGCCCAGCGAGCAGGCGTGTTTCGAAGAGAGGCTCGGCAGGGCATCAGTCAAGCAGCCGAAAGAAGCAACTGACATGGACATCGTCGAGGAGCTCCCACTAGCGCCAACAAATGGGCACCAGACTGTGGTCCGCCCTCAGGAGAGCGCCTCCTGCTGACCTTGTGCGCCAAGCGGCGGGAGTGGATCGTTGAGATAAAGGAGTACCTACAGGACGGAGTCCTCCCTGAAGAGATGCAGAAGCAGAAAGAATCGCTCGGCAGGCCAGTCATACTGCCTCCACGAAGGAGACCTGTACCGTAAGCGTCCCAACGGGATCGCGTTGCGATGCGTCCCCTCAGAGAAGGTCGCCAGCTGATCAGGGACATACACAGTGGAGAAAGTGTGGTCATCACTCATCCTCGCGCACCCTCGCGGGGAAGGTCTTCAGAAGTGCTTCTGGCCACAGTGCTTCAGGACGCACCACCATCGTCCAGACTTGCGAGGCATGCCAATTCCACCCAAGCGATCCACCAGCCTGCCGCAGGGACTTCAAACCATCCCGGCTTTCCTGGCCTTCGCGGTCTGGGGGCTGGACATCCTGGGACCCTTCCCACGAGCGCTCGGGCTACCGCTACCTCTACGTCGCCATCGGCAAGTTACCAAATGGGTGGAGGTTGAACCAGTGCGCACCATCCCGGCGAGGTCTGCGGTGAAGTTCATCAGGAGCCTGGTCTGCCACTTCGGCGTACCAAATCGTATCATCACCGACAACGGCTCACAATTCACCAGCGGCCTCTTCAAGTCCTACTGCGGCAGCCTCGGCACCCAAATCTGCTACGCCTCGTGGCTCACCCACGAAGCAACGGGCAAGCGAGAGAGCCAACGCTGAAGTGCTCAAGGGCCTCAAGACAGAAGAAGCTTCAATCGCCTCAAGGTCAGCGGCAAAACTGGATTGATGAACTCCCATCTGTGCTCTGGTCATTCGCACAACAGCAACGAAGCCCACTGGTGAAACGCCGTTCTCCCTCGTCTACGGAGCTGAAGCAGTCCTCCCCAACGAGCTCAAGCACGGGTCCCCGCGAGTCCTCGGCCTTCAACGAAGCCAACCAGGACGACATCCGCAACAACGACCTGCTGCTGCTCGAGGGGCTCCGCTGCAACGCCGCCCTCCGAGCGGCAAGGTACCAGCAAGACCTCCGCCGCTACCACAGCCGCCACATACCCCGCGCACCCTCGAGACAGGCGACCTCGTCCTAAGAAGGATACTCTCCAGGGAGGGCCTCCACAAGCTCTCGCACATGTGGGAGGGGCCCTTCAGGGTCGTGCACGTCTCCAGGCCCGGCTCAGCATGGCTCGAGACGGAAGACGGCATTCCGGTCAAAAACCCGTGGAACATCGAGCATCTGCGCAAGTTCTACCCGTGATCAGTCGCGGCAGGCATTTTTTGTCTCAAGAGGAAAGCATGCGCCATCGCATCCCCAGCTCGACAAAGCTTTTCCCTCCCCGAGGGCCTACACCATCTGAGCTCTCTCTACAACGCGTTCGCCACGGGCCGTGAGAAGCCTCAGCCACTCCATGTGGAACCCCATGCTCAGACATGGCGGAATTTATTTTGGCCACGCCAATGTAATGAACATTTTCATCGCAGCATGAACCTATGGGCCTTAGCGCCGTTATGTACTATTGCCGCGGTAAGCATTTGATTTCTGCTATCATTCACGCTCATACTTATCCCCATGCGTATCTCGCGAGCGGGGGCTGAGCACGGTGCCTATGCCTCGGGAGCATCCCAGCAGCATGCGCCAAACACAAAGGATCCGAGCTCTGAACTCATGGGCCTGCTCCCATGCACGTCACCTCACCATACCTTGGTGCTTACCCTCCTCGAGAGGCCTGTGCCTCGGGAGCATCCCAGCAGCATCGCAAAACCCAAAGGATCCGAGCTCTGAATTTCATGGGCCTGCTCCCATGCATGTCACCTCACCAAGGACCTTGGTGCTCACTCTCCTCGCGAGACACACACGAGGAACTTATGAGCGCGCATGAGTTGTACAACCGTGCGTTGCTTGTGGGTATGCCTACTTCTCTAACGCAGGAAAGCAAGGCTCGAAGACTAGCCTCAGGCAGCCCTAGGGCAAAAACGCCTCGCCAGGGAACACGACGCCCTCTACAAGACGAACGTCTCACAAAAGCCAAGTCTAAAACTGGTTGAATTTCCCTCGTCAGTGTTTTCGCCTCTCGAGCTCCTTTTCCCTCTTATGCCTCATGGGCTGCTTGCACGTCAAAGGGGGCTCCCGAGCATCGCGCCTCGAGAGCCCTTACCTCTCCAAGCCTCACGCACCCCCTGGCCTTGTTATCGAGCCCTGACTCTGACATACCGAGCGGTGGTGTCATTACGCTGGAGCAGGGTCCTGACGACGTAGAGCGAAAAGACATGGAAAAAGAGATAAAAGGCCTCCCGAGGGGCACACACTTGCACAAAGCATAGTTCTTACAAATCATTACAAATAAAACGGCAATCCTAAGATACATTGTGCCCCAAGCACAGGAGCGTCTCAAGCAGCAGGTCCGCCGTCGTCCTCGCCGCCGGCAGCTTCGTCGTCTTCCCCTCAGCGCCTTCCTCGCCATTGCCTTCTTGGGTCTGGTCCGGCTCGACCTCAACCTCTTGAAGCATTGGACAAACCTCTCCACCTCCTCCGACACCGCGGCGTTCAGCTCCACGGCACGCCTCTGCTTGACGGGCTCCGTCACAGACTTGAAGTCGAGGCCAGGATGGAGGCGTGCGAGGTTGGCGAAGATGCAACCAACCGCGACGCCGAGGAGCTCGCGGCTCTCCGTATCGACGAGGTCGTCAAGGCTCGTCACGACCCCATCAAGGTTGGCGAGGAGCCGCTCGAAGAAGCCAAGGTACGTGGCGGCGTCGGCATTCCCCTCGACAGAGAACTGAGGAATCTCGGCCCCCAAGCGGTCGCAACAGCCCGCGCGCGGATCACAGGGAGTGGAACATGCGCCCCTGCTGGCGCGTCAAGAGCCGCGCAGCTTGCGCGTTGTCCCGAGCCTCCTCGACAAGCTGCGCGACGAGCGCCACCTGCTGATGGACCTCGTTCAGGTCCTCCGTCAGGGAAGCAAGGTCCTGCTCCACGCGAGCCTTGGCATCCTTGGCGCTCTGAAGATGGGAAGCCAACCGCCTCCTCTCCTTCTCGAGCTCCACGATGCGGGCGTTGAGCTCGTCGCGTTTCCCCGTGAAGCGCTCCTCCTGGTACTTGGCCTTCTGCGCGAACTCCTGGGAGCAGCGGTCGCGGAAGAGCTTCATCTTGGCCTTGGAGTCCTCCTCCATCTTCTTCTCCTTTGAGCGGAGCTTGGCGTTGGCTTCTCGAAGCAGTCCTTGTAGCTGGCCTCGTCCTGGGCCACCTTGCTCTCGCGGGCCTCCAGGCTCTCCCGCTGCGCAGACTGCTCCTTCTCGACCTGTTCGACCTGCTCCTCGCGCTTGAGCAGCTCGGCTTCGTGGAGAGAGAGGTCTTCCTCGCGTTGCACCAGCAACTGCTCGCGGGCGCGCAGGTCCTCGCGGAACTTCTCCTGGTTTGACTTCACATACTCGGAGTCCGCGATGATCTTCTTCTCGTGGGCCGCGAGCTCCTGGTGCTTGGCGGCGATCTCTGCCTCGAGTGCCTCGCGCCCAGCCGCGATAGCCTCGCGCTCTGCCTTGAGATGCCCGAGGGTCTCCTCGGCCTCGCAGACCACGCTGGCGCGGACCTCCTCAGCGAAACGCCTCGCCTCCTCATGCCGCGCCTGGGCCGCCGCGTTCTCCTGACGGCAGTGGTCCACGGTCTCACGAAGGTGAGTCCAAACCCGCGCGAGGTCGGCCCGTTTCTCCGCCTCGGCGAGCTCCTCCTCGACGTACTGGGCCTCGAGTCCGTCGATCGCCTCCCTCGCCAAGCGAAAGACGGAGCCGCGGCGAGCTGCACTCTGGCGCCGGCCCTGCAGGACCAGGGCCCACGCGTCGCCAAGGGGCCTGGAGGCCTCAATGCTCACTGAGGGCCCCGGAGCACGTTGCCTTGGGCTTGGGGTGGACTCAGGACGCGCCTGGGGGCTCTGACGAGAGTTTTCTCCCTCCTCCGCGCCGGAGGCCTCTCGAGGGCCAGAAACGCCCTCGCCGTGGTCCTCGACGCCCTCCTGCCCGCGGAGCACGTCCTGCTGACCGTCAGGGGCAGGATCGGCCTGCCCCGTTGCGGCCGCTCCCGCCGCGGCCTCGGAGCCCGCCGCTGTCGCCTCAGGGCCCGCGCTTGGTGGAGGCTGCTGCGCGGTGGCCCCCCCACCTCAACTTCGACGTGCTCCTCCGCCGACGTCGCGGCCTTCGCCGCCATCTCTCCCATCGCCTCCTCCTGCCGCGCAGAGGAGGCATCGGGCCGCGCATGCGACGATGCCGTCGCCTCAGTTTCCCCTCCTCGCGGCGTTCACCCGCAGGAGGAGGTGAGGCCGCAGCCTCATGGTGCACCCCCTCAGCCGTGGGCGCTGCAGACACCGCAGCAGCACCGGAGCTCTCTCCGACCTTTCGGAGTCTGTGATGCTTCGTCTCTGTGGGGAGCCTGGCGAGAAAAACAAGAAAAATCCCTCAAGAGGGGCATTCAAGAATGCATATCAGAAAGAAAGAAAACACGAAACTTACTCAGCGGTGTCGATCCACCTCTTCGCCACCCGTCGCGCTGTGGAGCGCTCGCCTCCGCCTCCTTTGGAGCCCCGGCAGGCCTGTTGTGGCTCGCCTTGGCGCGGGGCTCGCAGCGGCCTGGCAAGGCCTCTTCGTCGCTCTCCTCCTCCTCCTCCTCCTCGTGCGTCGCGAGGGGACGACGATGTACGGGTCATCACTGCCTGAGGAGACCTCGTGGATCTCCGCCTCAGGCTGTGCATCCCTCGAGGAGCTCGCATTCCCCACCGAGGAACTGGGGCCTCCCGAGATGCCATCAGCGTCCGCGTCCGAGCTCGCGGACGTCTCCGTCGCCTCCTCACCGTCGACTGGCGCCGCCTGCGATGCCGACTCCGGGGTTGTCGCGAGGGCCAGCCTGCCCCTCAGGCACCAAGCCCCATTGGTCGAACTCGGGCATCACCTCCACATGTTCAAGTAGAGAGACGAGCTCAAACCTGTGGAGCGGCTCTGCATAGTGGGAACCTGGCTTGGGGATGGACGGAGAGGTGAAGAGGACCTCCATGATGCCGTCCACCACCGCCTTCTCGAAGTTGGCGGTACACAGGCGCATCTTGTCTTTGGGGCCTGAGTACATCCACATCGGCTCTGCGTGCCTCTGGAGCGGGGCGATGCGGCGCCTCACGAAGTCCCTGGCCACCATCTGGCCAGTGAGGCCGGCCTCGCGAAGCTCCGCCAGACGCTTGGCCACGATGCCAACTCCTAGGCCCTTAAGAGCCTCGCTCGCCCAGCATCTCCTCTTCGTCGGGGGTGCGTCGGGCATCTTGAAGAAGCGACTCGTCCTCCTGGCGTCCACAAAGAACCACCGTTTGCGGCAGTCGTCCACCTTCTTCGACACATTGGTGACCACGACCTCGCCAACCCTTGCGATGGGAATGTAGACGCCGCTCATGCCATCAGTGATGCGAAAAGAGACGCATCCCGACCGCTCGTTGCTTGCCGTGAACCGGAGCGCGTACAAGGTGCGAAAGAGGTGATGTAGGTTGGTCCCGATTTTCACGGATTTGGGCGGAGTGATCGATGAACACGAAGAACAAGGGATGAACACAAGAACACAAAGAGGGAAAAACACCAAATCAAAGATAACTAGCAAGTAGCAACTCAGCAAGATTCAACTGGTAACAAGCCCCAAGGGTAGCCCCCAATTCTCCTCTCCCAAGCACACCTTACTCTTAGCATTGTTTGTCCAATTGGTCAATCCAAACCAACCCAATAGAATCACCGTAGGATGAAAGATTGGCAAGTAGCAAACTACAAGAGGAAGCCTTGGTATCCACGAAGGGATCTTCTCCACAAGGGGAGGCCTTGGTTCATCTCCACAAGGGGAGGCCTTGATTCATCTCCATAGGAGGAAAGGACTACTTTGAGAAGAAGGAGGAAGGCTCTACTCTAATCCCAAATCATAGTCTAACCCTAACCCTAGGGGTGAATACAGCTATTTATAGTCTAGATGCAAAATATAGATGAGTGGCTAGGAATACATGGCTCAAGGGCCATCTCAGCACACATGCTCGCGCAGGTCCGATAGTACCAGCCAGGGTTGGCCGGTAGTACCGGCCGGGTCGGTAGTATCGGAATTAATTCCGGTAGTACCGCTTAAGGTGGCATCGGATCCAGTAGCGTCTGGCGACTCGGCGGTAGTACCGGCCGTGATGCTCCGGTTGTACCGGCCGGCACTTCTTCAGGATTTCCAGCTTCTTTTCCTTGGCTCACTCCGTGTCCATCTCCGTCACTTGGTGTGGTGTCCTCTTGACTCGATCCTTGTCCATCTTCATCACTTGGTAGCATATCTTCGTGGGGCTTGTACCTTAGCACACACAAGGTATCGGAATGAAGTAGCAAGCCATTCAAAGGAGTATCAAGATCACACATAGATAGGAGTGAGTTCACCTTATCATGTAGATCTTTGACTCTGCTCTTGTCATTGGACCACTTGGCGTTGTGTAGGGCGCACTACATCATCTCCCCCCCCCCCCTTGGAAAAGAGTCGTCCTCGACTCTTGTCGTCCTCATCACTTGATGTCCCATGGTATGGCGATAGTCGGACGTTGAAGGTGTCATGTACGCCGTACTTGGACTTGGATGTCGATCTTGTATGCATTGTCGTTGATGCGCTTGAGAACCTTGAAAGACCATCTCCTCTTGGCGCGAGCTTAGACTTTCTCTTGTCGGGGAAGCGGTCTTTGCGTAGATGTAGCCAAACAAGGTCTCCTTCTTCAAAGATCATGGGGCGCTTGTTCTTGTTCATCTTCGTAGCATGGTCTTTATGCTTCTCTAGCGTGGCCTTGTGTCTTCATGTAGTTTCTTCATGTAAGCGGCGCGCTTGTCGAAGTCCATGTTGACTTGTTCTCGGAGTGGAAGTGGTAGCATGTCGAGCGCGGTGTAGGGGTTGGAGCCATAGACGACCTCGAAGGGTGTTCTCTTTGTTGCGCGATGTAGTGCTCGATTGTAGGCGAACTCGGCGTGTGGGATGCACTCTTCCCAATTCTTCAAGTTAGGCTTGATCAACACACGAAGGAGTGTGGATAGGCTTCGGTTCACCACTTCGGTTTGGCCATCGGTTTGAGGGTGGTATGCGGTGGAGAATAGTTGCTTGATTCCCATCTTGGCCATCAAAGTCTTCCAAAAATAGCTCACGAACTTGACGTCACGATCCGACACAATGGTCTTGGGCACTCCATGAAGACGGACGATTTCCCTGAAAAACAAAGTAGCAATGTGTGAAGCATCGTCGTCTTGTTGCAAGGTATAAAGTGTGCCATTTTAGAGAAGCGATCAATGACGACAAAGATGGAATCCTTGTTTGTTTTAGTGCGTGGGAGTCCTAAGACAAAATCCATAGCTATATCGGACCATGGGTGATGTGGAATAGGCAAAGGTGTGTATAACCATGAGAGTTTAGAGTAGACTTAGCTTTGAGACATGTTGAACATCGTCGCACCAAGCGGTTCCACATCCGGTACATCCTTGGCCAATAGTAGTTTGTGGAGAGCATGGCAAAGGTCTTGTCACGTCCAAAGTGTCCCATTAAGACGCCTCCATGAGATTCCTTCAAAAGGACCAAACGAAGCGAAGACTCGGGTATACATAGTTTGTTAGCCTTAAACAAGAAACCTTTGTGCAAATAGAAATCACCAATTCCTTTGTGCTCCGAACATTGAGCGAAAATGTCTCCAAAGAAAGCATCGGTAGCATACAACTCTTTAATCTCATCCAAACCCAAGACACTAATGTCAAGACGTGTAAGTAGGTTGGCCTTGCGGGATAGAGCATCCGCGACCACATTGTCTTTACCTTTCTTGTATTTGATTACAAAGTGAAAGACTCAATGAACTCAACCCACTTAGCATGTCTTTTGTTCAAATTTGTTTGACTTTTCAAATATTTCAAGGATTCATGGTCGGAATGAATGACAAATTCCTTAGGACGAAGGTAATGTTGCCACACATCCAAAACACGAACCAAAGCAAATAACTCTTTGTCATAAATGGGGTAATTCAAGCGAGCTCCATCTAGTTTCTCACTATGGTATGCGATGGGTCTACCATTTTGCATAAGCACTCCACCAATGCCCAATCCACTTGCATCGCATTCAATCTCAAATGTCTTAGAGAAATCCGGAAGGGCAAGGAGTGGTGCTTCGGTTAATAACCGTTTGAGCTCATTGAAAGCAAAATCATGTGCATTGCCCCAAATGAAAGGTACATTTTCTTTGTAAGTTCATGGAGGGGGCAAGCAATTGTGGAAAAATCCTTGATGAAACGGCGGTAAAATCCGGCAAAACCAAGAAAACGTCTCAACTCCTCAAGTGACATCGGAAAAGGCCAAGTCCGAATTGCTTGTATCTTTGCTTCATCAACTTCGACTCCATCCGAAGAAACAACAAAACCCAAGAAAACAAGTTTGTTGGTGGCAAAAGTGCACTTAGAAAGATTTGCATAAAGCTTTTCATTGCGAAGAACCAACAAAACTTGAGCAACATGAGAAGTGTGCTCTTCCAAAGATTTGCTATAATAAGGATGTCGTCAAAGTATACCACAACAAATTTGCCAATGAAAGGACGCAAAACATGATTCATGAGACGCATAAAAGTAGAAGGTGCATTGGAAAGACCAAATGGCATGACAGCCACTCATAAAGACCAAGCTTTTTTAAATGCGGTCTTCCATTCATCACCTTCACACATGCGTATTTGGTGATATCCACTTTTAAGATCAATTTTGGAGAATATAGCGGAACCACAAAGCTCATCAAGCATATCATCAAGTCGAGGGATAGGATGGCGATACCGAACGGTGATGGCGTTGATGGGGCGACAATCCATGCAAAGGCGAAGAGTGTTGTCGTGCTTGGGTACCAAGATGACGGGCACGGCGCACGGACTCAAGCTCTCGCGGATATGTCCCATGGCAAGAAGTTCTTGTATTTGCCGCTCGATCTCCTTTGTCTCTCGGGGTTGGTGCGGTAAGGAGCGCGGTTTGGTAGCGGTGCGCCGGGAACAAGGTCGATGCGGTGCTCGATTCCGCGTAGAGGAGGTAGTCCCGGTGGCACTTCTTGAGGGAAACATCTTCAAAGTCCTTCAAAAGAGACAACAAAGAAGGAGGAAGGTTTGTGAAAGTGTTAGTCATAGAAACTTCACCCTTGCATATGAGCACATAGTGGAGGGTGGATGGGTTCTCTCTCAACTCCCTCATCTCTCTCTTGTGGCAAATAGTGTAAGTTTTGTGGGAACTCTCTTTGAAGTGTCACACTCATTTGGCTTGTGGCTCTCACTCACTTTATGGTGGGTCTCTCGCTCACCACTCATCTCACTGACGAACGATCTTGTTGTGCCCTTGCAATAGTCTTGGCGTTGTCGGCGATGACTTGACTTGGTGTCATGGGACGAAGGACGAAGGTCTTGTCGTTGTTCTTGAAGCTATAGTAATTTGTCCTTCCATCATGCATAGCACCCTTGTCAAATTGCCATGGACGCCCAAGAGTAAGTGACAAACGTTCATAGGCACAACATCACAATCAACCGTATCTTCATAGGCTCCAATCTTGAAGGACACTTGCACCATGTGTTGAATCTTGACGGCTCCGGTATCACTCAACCATTGCACATGGTAAGGATGTGGGTGCTTCTTGAACTTCAAGTTGAGCTTATCACAAAGTTCTTTGCTCGCTAGGTTGTGGCAACTTCCACCATCTATGATGACCTTGATGGACTTTCCATTGATTCCCGCTCTTGTTTGAAACAAGTTGCATCTTTGGTCTTCTTCCACTTGAACATTGGTGGTTAAGCTCTTGCCACAACCAAGGAAGGGTTGTTGTCGCCATCACAATATATCTCACTTTTTCTTCTTGAGCACTTTGCATTGTGGCGACCTTGTTCAAAGCATTGTACTCATCTTCACTCATAGATTCATACTCTCCCATGTCATTGATGATCATGACCTTCTTGTTGGTGCACTCAAAAGATTTGTGCCCTTGTCCGCCGCACTTGTAGCATTGCAAAGTCTTGTGCCGGACGAAGATCCTTGAGGCGCCTTGGTAGGGGAGGTACTTTCTTGAAAGGTTGAGGCGCTTGAGGTGTCGATGTAGAGACTCTTGGAGGACCTCGTGTGTTCGCTTGAGGAAGAGCTTGTGAAGGTGTAGGAGTTGACGAAGAAGGCTTGTTGGCGAAGAATGCCTTTGTCTTGAGGTATTTGAGCTCTTCAAGCACGTGGCGCTCGGCCTTGGCTTGATGTACTAGCTCAACCAAAGAGGCATATGGTTGGAACTCCACGATCTTCTTGATTGGATAGTTGAGGCCATTCATGAAACGAGCCATGGATTGCTCTTCGTACTCGTTGACATTGGCTCTCATCATGGAGATTTCCATCTCCTTGTAGTACTCATCAACCGACTTCAACCTTGCTTCAACTCTTGCAACTTCTTGTATAAGTCTCTAGTGTAATGGCTTGGCACGAAGCGCTTGTACATTGTTTCTTTCATTTCAACCCAAGTGTCAATTGGTTGTTGGTGGTTAGCGACGCGAGCATCTTGTAGTTGTTCCCACCACAAGAGGGCATACTCTTCAAACTCCATCGAGGCTAAGGCAACCTTCTTGTTGTCGGAGAAGCGTTGCACGCGGAAGATCTTGTCAACCTTGAGTACCCATGAGAAGTAAGCTTCCGGATCACTTGTGCCGTAGAACTTGGGTATGTCAAAGCGGACGTTGGTCAAGTCATCATAGTCGTCCATGGCACCACGTGGGAATGCACGTCCACGTCTCCTTCGATTGAGTCCATCACCATTGTGTTGGCTTGACTCGTTATCACTTGACTCGGAACGTGGTGTTGTGACGATCATGTGGAAGCTCTTGACGAGGACGAGGATCATGGGAGGAACGGGTTGTTCGTTATTGTTCGCATTGTCATGATTTTGATGACGTGGCCTTGGAGGATGACGGGGTGACGTCCTTGTTCACCAAAGTCATTCGCACCCGGAACGCCATTGTCATTAGCCAATGGGTCATGACGATCACGTTGTTGCGGTGGTGGTGATGGTATGCGTTCGCGACGTTCATCATTTTGGTGAGGTTGTTCTTGATGCGCATTGGCATTGTTCGCGTGAAGATCATGTGGTTGTTCAACGTAGGAGGAGGTCGTTCATGGGCGTCGCGCCTTGGATCATGTTGACGTTCTTGTCGAGGTTCATGACGTCCATGACGTGCTTGTGTCGACCTTGAGGTGCTTCTTGTACGGCTTGAGCGTGAAGAAGAAGCTCGTTGTCGCACAAGGTTGTTGAGAGCTTCGGTCACCGCTCCATATGCTTCTTGCGCATGCATGCGGTCGTTGAAGTTGGCTCTTGAGCTTGAAGACGGCGCTCGTAGCGTCCTAGGCCATCACGAAGAAGGTGTCGAAGACCAACAAACTCGTTGTGTGACATAGCCATGATCACCGCGAACTCCACCATGGATTTCATCGTCCGAGCTTGAGCTTCCGTTTGTACTTCCCCTAAACATTTTCTCAAGAACAAGTGAGATATGTGGTAAGGAAAAACCAAGACAAACTATATCCCAAGTATAATGTGGCTTGAGAGGAGAGAATCCGGTTCTAACACCCAACACACACACTTATGAGGATAGGAAGGTATGAAGTGGCAAACGAAACAAGCAAACCCGCGAAAGTATATTGTCAAAGGTAGAGAAAATCCACAATGATCAAATTACCAAAGAAACTCCAACCACAAATGATGAAGAAACACACACAAAAGCGAATGATGGGTTGGGCGACCAAAGGGCGAGCACTCGAAGATAGACAACCTAACGAAGACTACGTGCTCAAATGTCACCCAACACAAGAGGACGCTAGCTCAATTGCTTTTGTGGGCAACGGATTTGCACAAGTGTTAACACTCACACTCACTTTGGCGGTTAAGCTTTGTCGCAACCTACAAGAGATGATACTTGGCACTACTTGTTCTTTTCTTTTCTCTTTTTTTTTTTTTTGACGATGATTCCTTCTCTTTTGCTAGTGCCAAGATCTCTAACGATACACACTCGCCAATACTTTAAGACAATCACTCGAACAAGTGCAATGCCCGCAATATCAAAGAGCTAGTCCGATAGGTCAAGGTACACGAAAGGAAGAAGGGCTCACAACGGATTATGATGGTGGGGAATGTCGAGTCCTTGGTGGCGTCGTCGCTTGGCGTTGATGATGCGTTGCTGCGGAAGCTTGTCGATGTCGTAGACGTAGGGCACACCAAGAAAGGACTCAAACCAAAGAGGAAATGCCAAAACGAACCGAGGAAAAATAAGAAAAAATTCTCTGAAAATCCTGCCCGGCGGTAGTACCGCTCTATGTCCCGGTAGTACCGGTCATGCGCGCAGCTCCGGTAGTACCGAAGGTCCAGCCGGTAGTACCGGTGGTCCCGAAATCTGGAGTTCTTCGTCGTGATTTGGGCGGAAATTGAGCTCGAAAAATCCTCAAATTCGTGGGAAATTGGCAAAATTAAGGCTAGGGAACGCAAACAAAGGTGGAGGGGGTCCTAAAGCAACAGATCATGGACAAAAACTACCAAAAACGCAACAAATCGATAGATCGGCTCGAATCAAGGAAAGGCTATTTTTGGTGGAAATTTTCGAATTTCTCAAAATCAAAGAAAAATTTGGTGGATTTTGGTGGAAACACAAATCAAATCCGTGGCAACCTAGAGATCTGATACCATATGATGTAGGTTGGTCCCGATTTTCACGGATTTGGGCGGAGTGATCGATGAACACGAAGAACAAGGGATGAATACAAGAACACAAAGAGGGAAAACACCAAATCAAAGATAACTAGCAAGTAGCAACTCAGCAAGATTCAACTGGTAACAAGCCCAAGGGTAGCCCCCAATTCTCCTCTCCCAAGCACACCTTACTCTTAGCATTGTTTGTCCAATTGGTCAATCCAAACCAACCCAATAGAATCACCGTAGGATGAAAGATTGGCAAGTAGCAAACTACAAGAGGAAGCCTTGGTATCCACGAAGGGATCTTCTCCACAAGGGGAGGCCTTGGTTCATCTCCACAAGGGGAGGCCTTGATTCATCTCCATAGGAGGAAATGACTACTTTGAGAAGAAGGAGTAAGGCTCTACTCTAATCTCAAATCATAGTCTAACCCTAACCCTAGGGGAGAAGGCAGCTATTTATAGTCTAGATGCGAAATATAGATGAGTGGCTAGGATTACATGGCTCAAGGGCCATCTCAGCACACAGGCTCGCGCAGGTCCGGTAGTACCGGCCGGGTCGGTAGTACCGAAATTAATTCCGGTAGTACCGCTTAAGGTGGCATCGGATCCAGTAGCGTCTGGCGACTCGGTGGTAGTACCGGCCGTGATGCTCCGGTAGTACCGGCCGGCACTTCTTCAGGATTTCCAGCTTCTTTTCCTTGGCTCACTCCGTGTCCATCTCCGTCACTTGGTGTGGTGTCCTCTTGACTCGATCCTTATCCATCTTCATCACTTGGTAGCATATCTTCATGGGGCTTGTACCTTAGCACACACAAGGTATCGGAATGAAGTAGCAAGCCATTCAAAGGAGTATCAAGATCACACATAGATAGGAGTGAGTTCACCTTATCATGTAGAGCTTTGACTCGTGCTCTTGTCATTGGACCACTTGGCGTGTCATGTGTAGGGCGCACTACATAAAGAGGGCCACCGAGGGCCTGACGCCGATGTACACCTCGTAGAGGTAGGCGGAGATGGAGAGGATGAGGATGGAGTTGGGATGAAGGTGGAGAATCTGGATCTGGTAGAACTCCAGAATCGCTAGGAAGAAGTCCGAGAAGGGGGGCACGAGCCCGGCGGGGAGAGTGTGCAAGAAGATGGGATAGAACCTAGCGCCAAGGGCGCTGGGGGTGCACGCCGGCTTGAGCACCGTCGCACCCCACTCGTTGGTCTCGGAGGCCGTCATGTGGTGCACCTTGTCCAGCTGCGCCACCATGCCGACGCGGTATCCCACCAGCGCCGACTTCAGGAGGCCGTCCTGCTTCATCGCTGCAGGCTCGCCCTCCTGCACCACCACCTTGCCCTTCCTGGAGCCAGCGACTTTCTTGGGCGACATTGCGGAGAAGAAGAGGGTCGAAGCTGATGCGTGTTCTGGGAAGGAGGCGAAGGAGTAATGAACAGAGTAATGATGCCCACGCCAAGCTCTCAGGCTTATAGCCTCGGCGAGCCGTTTCCCAGACATGGTGGACCCCACCACTACGCCCGTTACCGTCGAGTAGATCGTGGCTTCGTGGGCGGCCGTTGCTCGCCACGTGTCTCGAGCCAGGCAGGCTTTTGGGGCCCGCGACGCTTCGCATGCGTCCACGAGACTACGGCGTGCCCATCGCGGGCCCGGGGGCTACTGTCGGCCCAGTGGAAACCAGGGTACCACGGGCCGGCCTACCACAACCCTCGACACTCCACAGAGGATTTCGCTAAGGACCAGGTGTCCCAGCCTGGCGAGCCTCGCGAGGGACATTCCCCTCGCGAGGGCTTCTCCCGTTGGAAATATCGCTAAGTCCTGGCGCACGACAGCGCCTCCCTCGCGAGGCCCCCCTCGCGAGGCGTCAAGTACTCAAAGGCCTCGGCGAGGCACTCCAGCCCTCGCGAGGTTCCTTCGACTGAAAGCAAGCTCTGTCTCCGCGACATAGCGCACATGGCCTCTGCGCCCGCCGCAGAGTGACGCGCGCGCCTGCGCGCAGTGACGACGACGCCGCAGTTGCCGTTCTGGTGATTAAAGTGGTCAACAAAGCTGCGCCAAGAAAATGAGGCAACAAGGCTTGCCATTCCGGTGATAAGGGGACCGTTGGCCTCTACGCTCCAAGCCGACGTCACCGTGGGGCACGCCACAGACCTCTCCAGCGCCAGCCCACTGTCCTCGATGGACGGTGGCTTTTTCTGCCAAGAGGACGACACTCCCTGCCATGGACCGAGTCCATGGGCAGCCCCGTGACCGTGCACTGTCCTCTCCTTCGTCGCCATGTGGTAGCCCTTCCCGCCTAGATGAATTGGGGGAAGAGGCCCAAGGCACCTATATAAGGAGACAGTGTACGACCAAGGAAGGGATCCCCCCATCGATCCCATTTGCCACTCCACCACCAGGGAGAAGACGAAGCTCCTTCCACCATAGTTCCTCTCGAACACAACTCTCTGTACTGTAACCTCCACAAGCAGTGCAATACAACCAAGCAGGAGTATGGTCTTACACCTCACGGTGGCCCGAACCTGGATAGCGGCTCGTGTTTACTCTCTGCCGTGATGTCCCTCACCGAGATCGACGAGCACCGTCGCCGAGATAGTTGAGGGTTGTTTGACAGTGTGTTCAGCCCCCTTTCGATTCCTGGCTTTAGAGAGACACTTCCCTATTTCCTGGGACTAGTCTCCGACAGTACTTATTCGATTAATTTTGTTTTCGTTTCAAGTCCGCTGCATTTCAGTTTCGAATCAGGTGTCTGCTATATTTGTATTTGAATCTTTAAATGGTCATTATCTAATCCGCTGTAGAATGAAACGATATGGAGTAGGATATGGTAAGAGGAAAATCCGATCACACGGCAGATACACACGCTGGGATCCGCAACGTAATCACGCGCGTTTAACGCCGCCAGGTGGGCACTGTGCGGCCTCAGGAGCGGGGCCGTTAAAACTATTTTGCAGAAAGGCCCTGGCATTACCTCGTATTCCAGAAAACTCCAGCTCGGCCTAACCCCCTTGCGCCCCCTCTACGGAGCCAAACCTCCGGCGAGATGCCCATCGGCGCTTCGGCGTAACGCAACCAGTCGTCGGCGGCGAGGCAGGGGGTGAGGGAAGGGGTGGAGAGATATGGAGGCAAGGCCTCGGCCGTCCTGCGGGCGGAGGGTGACCGCGAAGAAGCGGCCGAGGCCGGCGGATGCGTCCTCCAACAGCGCGCGGAAGCTGCAGCGGCGGGAGATTGCCGCGTTCCCCGTGCGCAAATTCGCCGCGAGCACCACGCGGGAGAGATTCCGCAACATCCAGCTCCAGGTCCGCCACACGCCCCTCTCCCGACTGTCTCGTTGTCAATCGTGGGTAGGTGTCATTGGCAGTTCCTGATGGTTTAGGGTTTAGGAGAGAGGATAATTCTTTAAAGATCTTAAATTGTGGCAAGATTTGGAACCAGTGAGCCCAGTTGATGTGAGTTACTATATCCAGTGCCGTGCGAGGAACGTTTTGATAAAAAAACTACTTCCTTTTAGAATTCTTTACTTGTCAGCTAAAAAAGAGAATTCTTTACTTGTGCACTAGCGTCACTTATGTTAAGTAACTAGGCTGTTAAGAGCGCATCTTGGAATTGCGTCATTGCCACTGTTTTGGATGATACTAAGAGAAAAAAATCGTTCTTTATGTTGTATTCCTATGTGTTGATGCTTTGGATGATCATTTCTGGGATAATTTGGTTTGTCAGAGGAAAACAGTCTCTGAAATATCCCGAGAGGGTAACTTGCAATATCCTCAACAACAACTCTTGAGTTAACCCACTCAGTTCTTAGCACTTATCCTCAACAACAACTCTTGAGTTGCTTGATTTTGTGAATAGTATTCCTTAGGACCAACCTTTCCCTTCCCCCTTTCTATGCATCTTTTCCTTTTAATCTGCTAGTGACGTAAACATACCATATGCTATGTGGGATTCTTAATAACATATGTTTTTCTTATTATTATCTAGGAAGAGTTTGATACATATGATCCTAAGGAGAATAGTCCGCTACTACCTTACTTGAGTAAACGGTCTGAAATTATCGAGATAGTTGGCGCCTGTGATATTATTTTTGCTTTATCACAGTTGGGAGTCTGTGCTGCCTTCAGTAGAGGTACACCTGTTTCGAACTTATGATAATGTCTTGTCCTGGTTCAGACAACCATTCTAATAGCCTCTTTATTTCCAGTGACAAACCAGCGGCTTTGCTTTCTGAATGGAAGTCCAGATGAAGTCATCCGTAGTTTGTTTTATAACAAGAACAATGACTCGCTGATAACCGTATCAGTTTATGGTTCTGAAAATTTCAGTGCCTTAAGATGCAGGACAACTCGAATCGAGTGAGTTTGACTTTCTGTGTTCCTTTTACAGTACTAGGCTTCTTGTTTTGTCATATTATATTTAAATGACATTTCACTCTTAAGGTATATACGCCGTGGAAAGCCAGATGGCGGGTACCCTCTTTTTGAGACAGAATCGTTGAAGTGGCCTGGTTTCGTGGAGTTCGATGATGTAAACGGAAAGGTGTTGACTTACTCTGCACAAGACAGGTAATCAAACTCCCTACCTTTCTACGGGAATGAAAAATTAGTTTGTTCAAATTATGACACCATGTTGTCATTTCAAACAGTACTTATAAGGTGTTTGATTTGAAGAACTACACACTGCTGTATACGATATCTGATAAAGATGTTCAAGAGATAAAAATCAGGTAAGGTAATCCTTCTTGATTTGTTTTCCTAAATTACATTGACATTGTACATCAATCCTAGTATTTGTTTCTGTGTCACTTTGCTGTTCTTGTGCAATTCTGACAGATTTTTTTTGTTTGACATATTTTTCTCTCGCAAAGTCGTCATTAGAAGTTGTGATCAGCTGTTGTGTTGTGCAGAACTTATTTTGTGCTCAGCCGTGAGAAAGTAGGTGTTGAAGTTGACACAAGTTGATTAGCCAAACAACAAATAAGAAATGACTGGTTAGGAAAACATGATTATCATAATTCAACGTGATGGCAAACATGATTATCATAATTCATTGTGATGGCACACATGATTATCACAATTCCATGTGATGGCAAACACAGCTTAATTCACGTAGTAACTACATGGTAGATGGGTCAGAATTCTGTATTAGTGTGGAGATCATGTTGACATCAATTCGGTCTCCATTGTTTCTCCTTCCACTGTTCATCTCATATGTTCTACAACGTGGAATCTTTAGCAACTAATTAAAAAAAAATGCTGAAAGCAGGTAAGCTAACCCTTTTTAGTACCACTACATGATAAGTGAGGACCGAAGAAACATATATTTAGAGCTTTTTCATCCTCTGGCAAGCAATTCTACTGGGTTTGTTTTGAAGGGGAAAAAAGTTTGTTACTACAGCGCAGGTTTGGCATATACCACATAGCGTTTCTATGCACTGTTCTCTGCACAACACAGGGCTACCGTTCACGTGAACTATGCTGAGTGGAACTGTATCATGCAGGGTCTAATGGATCACTCAGATGCATGACTAGTCTATTGTCGTCTAATTTAAGTTAGATTTGGTCGTTATTCGTATTTGCATCCATACATCTATTAGCTATCCATTGTTTGACAGACTGTCCCCACCGTGGTACTAAATGTAGTGATCTAAGGAACATCACATCCACCTTTTTTTATGGAGGAGCTAATGGTGAGAATCTGGGAATAAGAGAATTATGTTTTCAAAATATACTTCAGAAAATACCTCATTGCTCTTCTAAGAAATGAATAGCGCAATTGTTACGGAACACCATTGGCCTGATTTACAACCATCCACACCTCTGCTACCAAATACACTGCTTTAATATTGTGTAATTTAGTTAGAGAGAGCTGGAATATTACAAGTTTGTGAGCACAGATTTATTCGTGCCACTTCTGAGATGGAATTGGTTTATTGGTTTTCTTTCAAGAGAATAATGGCTGGACTGATTGAATTAGTTATTGTGCACAATTTCCATTCATGAGGTTTTTTAGATCACATAATTAATTATACTATTGCTTCTTGTTGCCTTCTCACAGCCCTGGTATAATGTTGTTGATCTACTCTAGAAAAAGGGGCCATATTCCTCTCGAGATTCTCTCTATTGAGGATGGTAAGCGCTTGAAGTCATTCAGACATCTTCTTCACCGCAATAAGAAGGTTGATTTCATCGAGCAATTCAATGAAAAACTTCTAGTGAAACAGGAAGGGGAGAACCTTCAAATTCTTGATGTAAGCATTTTGCCTTTAGTATAGATGGAGGGAAATACATGCAATCTAATTTTCTGTTTCTTGTTTGTAATGGATTTTGTTACACTACTGCAGGTAAGAAACTTTAAGACAATAGAAGTGAGCAGCAGTGAGTTTGTGACTCCGTCAGCTTTTATTTTCTGTACGAGATGCAGCTGTTCCTGACATTCCGGAATCGGTCAGTATCAGTTTGGAATTTCCGTGGTGAACTGGTGACATCATTTGAGGATCATTTGTTGTGGCATCCTGATTGCAATACGAACAGTATTTACATAACCAGCAACCAAGACCTTATTATTTCCTACTGCAAAGCTGACCCGGAAGATCCATCTTCACTGGACAATGGTAACATTTAAACTTATGATTCAACATGTACGACTGATGTGTTTGATTGGTATATTGAAGTTGTAGTCTGCTTTGCATTTGACTAATTGACTTGTTATGATTGTCGATCAGTCCTGCCAGTGCAGTTACCTTTTATCCACTATTATATTGCTTCTCGCCATGTTAGATTTAGTTTGCGGCACTATCAATTTTCTCTTCGATGGGAGGCATTCCTCCCAAGCACCAAGTTTTAGGTCAGTTTGATGATTGATGCATGCAATTCTCAGTACCACTCGAGTGTGTGTCACGTTTTGTCTGTTTGTTTTGAGTCATACAAATGTCAGGGTAGGAATGTTCAGTTGTTTATTTCGAGTAGCTAGTGATCATTAAATTTATGTGTGATCTTCTCCAAATTCTCTACTTAGTAAGTCAATTAAACAAAAACATGCATCAGAAAGTATGTCAAGTTACATTTGTGCTCATTGCCAATAACTTTTTAAATGTATGAGCGAAAAAGGATCTCCTTTTAACTTGCTGCAGTAGATACATGATGATGATGATGCCCCTATTTATCCCTGCACAATCTATCTAATTTGTACTTTGATTCGTATGCAGCTTGTTCCATAAACATCAGCGAGATATTGACTGGGAAATGCGTCGCCAAGATAAAAGTAGGGAACCTTTGTAAACAAAAGAAGTCATCGAACTTCCAGTGCACGCCTTCAGAGGCCCTTGGGGACATCACGTCGCTGTACTACGACGAAGAGCGCGAAGAGATCTACACTGGCAACCAACAAGGCCTTGTCCATGTGTGGTCAAATTAACAGCAGGCAGGTTACATCGGGCACCAGCGAATCCTTGTGGTATCAGTTAGTGGCGCCAGATAATCAGCCAACCTGGGCCCTTCATGGTGGAATGCAGAATGCTATTTGTTTGTGTATAGAAGTAAGGTAGTTCACCATTCATCCGTCCATCAACCTCTTATCTGTTGCAGAGTTGACATTTGTCATGCAGTTTTGGGATCCGTGTAGCTTCGCAAGATGTCTACCTTTTTTCTCTTTTTTAACGGGCTAAGATGTCTACCATAGGCTTCATCAAGATACAATTTATCCAATCCTGATTTAACGGGCAAAGATGCCCCAAAAGCTATTTATCCGATCCTGATTTTGGAGTGCAACACACAATCTACTTACACGTTCTTTTTATTATTTTGCAAAGATACTGCACATTCACTCATCTAGGCCTGGCCAACCTTATAGAGCAGTACAACATGTGGAGCCGTCAGGGGATGAAAAAACAACAACGAGGAGTCACCAGCAAAGAAGAAATTACAACAAGGACCATGGTCCTTTGCACTTGGCATTCCTGTCGTACAACATGTCGAGCTCTACCATAGCAAGGGAACCAGAGCCATCCCATTCCCACCTTGTACCGGGGGCAATTTATCGCGTCTTTGGGATATGCTCATATGCCCTACTATCGTGTCTCTGCGCTTCCGATGAAACCTTCACATATGCGTTGGGTATGCCGCTCAATTGAAACCTCCCCAGAAGATAGTCTTAAAGTGGCCGATTTATGCTCTTATACTAGTTTCGCTATGACATCTGCTCATTAAGACATCTGATAACTCGATTTATTGATAACTGGATTTTTACTTAATCTTGATGCCATATGTTTGTTTCTTACTAGAGTGAAGGGGTTGGGAAGAAGAAGGAAAAAGAGCAAATGCCTCCGGAAAAGCCTCCTCTTTCTGTTCACTCACCCTGGAAGGAATAGGAATCCTATGAGTTTTTTGATAGGTGTGAGCTTCGGGTACCTGATCACCGAACTAATAAAACTACATTACATGTCGTACAAAAACTCCACTCGTCGCTTGTCCCTGCAATGTGCCAATCCATGAGCGTAACAATGAGCCGGGAAATTGGGCGGATAGCTTCGGATATCTTATTTTGACGTTTACTGTTGTCCCCAGATTTCACTCTTTCAACACTGGTCTACTTTCCAAAGTCACTGGCCCTTTAACTTCAATGTGCCAATCCATGAGCATGACTGGGAAATTAGGCGAGTAGCTTTGGATATCCTATTTTTAACGTTTACCGTTGTCCTAGACTTTCTTTCAAACACTTGTATTTTCGAAATAGTTTTGCAGGTCCATGTTCCAAGTGTCTTCGTTACCACGGTTTTACATTTTTCTTGAAGCGCTATCTTCTAACCAAATACCAAAGTCACACCCTAAGCAACAATTGCAAAGGAAAGACTCCATCCTAGAGTAAGGTCAGTGCTAGGTTTTGGAGGTATTTCACCTCCTCGGTTGTAAACAGGTTCTGTGATGTACTCCCTCCGTATCAAAATATAAGACTCTCTAGTCACTTACCACACACATGTATATAGACACTCCGTATCAAAATATAAGACTCTCTAGTCACTTACCACACACATGTATATAGACATATTTTAGTGCAAGATTTACATGAATGACACATACTACGCGGAGTCTTATATTTTGATATGGAGGGAGTTTGAGGGAGTAAGTAAGACGGAGGGGAATGGCTGCATATCAGTTAAAGCAACACGAACGACACATACTACGTGGGAGATATTTTACTCAACAACTAACTGCTTGGCATAAAGTTTGACACCTCACAAATATAGCTGAGCAAAAATGGCCATCAGTCTGTTACGCCAGCCGACGTGGCAAATACCATGTTACAAATAGAGCTAGCTGCAGGTCAACTCCACTTTTCCAAATGTTCATGAGTTTGAGCTGCCAAATCTCAACTTATTAAATGATGCGACCACCCTTTGATCCATCCCAAAACTATAGCAACAAAACTGGCTACCGCAATTTTGGCTTCAAACGGTAATATTTTTACTTGCCAGCAACTTCAATGAGCGTCGTCTCATAATCATCAGGAGCCTGGAAGCCATGGAGGTTCATCACAGTGGCAGCAACATTGGCGAGTCCAGGTGTGTTGATATCAGACCTGAACTTCACTCCTGGGTGGAGACCAGGGCCTCCGATCGCAACAGGGACCTGTAAGGTTAACATACTGATTAAAAACCAAACGATAAACATGAACGCATGGAGCTCAGCATATCGTATAGCACTTACTGGCTGAAGCGTATGTGAGGTGAGAATCTGGATGCTGCCGCTCTTGTCAAGAGCCGGCTGGCCAGATTTGTTTCTTTTCACCATATCCTCTGCGTTTCCATGATCAGCAGTGACAAGATAAATACCACCAACTTGCTCCACTGCATCCAAAACAATCTGTTCGAAAGGGAAAGAATAAGGCACCAAACATATAATGAAACTGTGTAAGCAAGCAAGTGCAAAGCCCACGAAAACAGCAGTTTCAGATAATTTTCCAATCAAACTAAAGTAGCATGTTTCATTTCTGCTCAATGTAACAGTTTAACTTTCAGAATATGGAGATAATGAAAACAAAACATTGATACAGCATAATGTAAGAATTTTCTGAATATACATATACTGAAAAAAAATCAATAGAACATAATGTAGTTTCTTTGTTCTCACCTTGACGGCTTCATCAGCAGCCTTGCAAGCAACGACTGTGGCTTCAATGTCACCTGTGTGACCCACCATATCTCCATTTGGCAGGTTAATACGTACCTACACAAATATTTATGCTTAGTAACTTCATGGAGGCAAACAGATAACCCATCTACTGTAATTTCAAAATCATTTACCTGGTCAAACTTTCCACTCAGGATAGCATCCCGGGTTTTCTCAGCAATTTCAAGTGCCTTCATTTTGGGTTGCTCATTGAATGTGATACCACTATCACTAGGAATTTCTATGTACTCTTCCTTGGTTTCATCGAAGTATCCAGAACGGTTTCCGTTCCAGAAAAATGTGACATGGCCAAACTTCACCGTCTCGCTGTTATGAATAAATCGATGAGTCTATAAAGGCAAATATGCAGAAAGGTAAAACAATATATTATAAACAAAGAAAACGAACTGAAACAATCAAACAAAAATACTCCTGTTCGCTTCTATAAGGCATTTTAGATATTTTAATGTGGACTAGATGCGGATCAAAATGAGTTCTACACACTAAATACATATAGAATGTTAGATACATGTATTTTTGAAACAAGCTAAAAAGTCTTAGAGGGAGTAGCACTATTCAAGCTTTAATAAACGCATGTATTTCACTCGGTGGTCAGACCATTTTAAAACTAACACACACATTTTATCATGCTCTCAAGTGAAACAAGTACACTCCAGTTAAGCTTGTAACCAAAAAAAAGGGCAGCAAGTAAAAGCTAGGTGTAGATAATTTCAACAACCTCCTTGCAGCTAAGTTTTGCCCCTAGAAGAGGATATTAACCTCAGGAATGTCACAAATCCAATAGGTGCCCCAAATTTCACTTTCCTAGTTTCGTGGGACATTATATAATGAAAGAATGAAGCACAAGCCAACAAACATAAGTAGCAGTAAAGCATTTGCTCAGGTATAAACAATTTAACTTGTGCTTCTCCACATTTTACCTAGTTTTTGGGACCTATATTTGTTTCAACGGAAATATGGTAAAACTTAACACAGGTGGGTTATTACACCACTGAGTAATGGCCAGCAATTATAAATTTATAGTATAGAGATGAATGTGAAGAACAAAGTGGTTTAAAATAGGAAAAGAGAGTATAAAAATTAGGTACTTGCCTGCAAGCAAATGTGCGCACACCATTCTTTACCAAGTATTCACCAGATGTCCTCTCTATCAAGGGAGGCGAAACAAGGAATTTGGCTGGAAGCTTCAACTCACCATCATACTGGAGCATCCCAGCATACTTAATTTTTGGTACACGAACACGATCAAATTTATCAAAATCAGCAAACTCAAGCGCTTTTGCAAGCATAACCATGCGGTCAGCTCTGAAATTGAAAGTCACAACTGCATCACCATCTACTATAGGACCAACCGATTTGCCACTCTCATCAACTATCACAAACGCGGGTAAGTACTGATCATTGGCCTTGGGCTCTGCTCTTAGTGTTTTCACAGCTTCAAGTGCACTTTTGAATTTGTATGGTGCTTCTCCAAGCACCTGGGCATCCCACCCACGTTTTACCACATCCCAGTCATTCTGCAACACATTACAAAATAAATTAGATTTAATGGGGAAAAGATGTATTTTCCAGTTTAGAGAAAACTCCATTGTAACCCACAACAGCTATACAACAAAAGTTGATGACTGAATCAAATGAGAGTGTACCTCATAGCGGTCCATGGTAACATACATCCTTCCACCACCAGATGCAACCTGTGCATCAACACCCTTCTCACGAAGCTGAGCAAGATCATTCTCTAGTGTCTCAACGAAACCAACACTGCTGCCATCCAAGACATCACGCCCATCGGTAAGAATGTGAAGGCGGATTCTTTTGGCTCCCCTCTCACTGGCACCTTTCACAAGCAACTGAAAATAAAGTGAAACAATGAACAAATTAATATAAGAAAATTCATTACTTATCCATAGCAAGATAAACCAAAAATTTCTTAACAAACCTGCACTTGGTCTAGCCGGGAGTGGACTCCTCCATCACTCAACAGACCAATAAGATGAAGAGTACCTTCAACAAAAGATTCTTTGATGTAATTGAACCCCTCGTCTTCCCAAATCTTTCCAGATGCAAGAGCAGCATCAACTAGCTTTGCGCTGTAGAAATTAAGTATATTATTCATTAGCTCCGATGAAAACAATCTGAGAGAGCGAATTGTTGTATCATACAGAAAATGTAAATGTGAAAGAATCATAAGTGAAACAAAGGCAAAAAAAAAATGAAGTACATAGACTTTCCAGCCCATGGTTATGTTAAATACTCAAACAGTTCAACAGGAAAGTATTTATGGAGCTTAACCAAAGCAAGCACAAATCAGCATCCACAAGACATTGGTTCGAGCTAGGAGTTACCAAAAATATAAATGACGATGCAAGCTAGAAGACTACACAGATACTATCCAATCAAGATTATGGTTATAGTCAGGTGCCCCTATTCACTATTGGATTTAAACATGCAAGAGAAGGTGCTCTGCTGACAGCTGCGAATATATTTCCAAGACAAAAATGCCAGCATACCCCTGAGCGAAAATCCGACCAGCGCCAAGAGCATTGTGGCCAACTTCACTGTTGCCCATGTCGTCATCACTAGGGAGACCAACGGCAGTTCCATGAGCCTTCACTAGTGTCCACTTCTCAGGAGCACCCTGTTGGTTTAACAAAAAAAAAAGAGTTAGAAATTGCACATCTCAATACGAAACTATGTAGGCAAAAAAAAAGGAGCACATCTAAGTATTGCCAAAACTGCATCCGAACAGACAGAGGTTAATGCAGCATATGAAATAGTAATGTTAAAACTAATTATGAAACATTTTAGTGAGACCCATCAATTACATGAATGCCAGCAACTATTGCACAATTTTTTGTTGTAGGCCAACAGTCACATCTGATTTATCGACATACTTAGTAAACTAGAGCACTAATCTAGGGTGGGTGGAAATATGTGTTGCAGTCACATTAAACCAGATGGGTTTTATCATAATGGAAGCTTTACTCCCATACTCTGGACCAACGAAGGACGCAGTCCACCACAATCACGCATTAAACAAGGTAAACGACTGCATAATTGCAACACATCATGAAAGGCAACACACATGTGCCAAGGGTACATACATTCTTGAGCGAATCCATGATGGGCGTCTCGGCGCGGTGGATGCAGTTGTACTGGTCAGCGCTGGCCTCGCCCCACCCGTCGAGCACGATGACGGCCACCGTCTTCCCCTTGGGGAGCGTGGGGTGGTCGGGCAGCGTCCATGAGGTCGCCATCGCCTACAAAATCACAACCGAAATCAGCAAGCAAATCCACGGGAGCAAACAGATCTGCGCTAGGGAGTGGCAGCATGTAATCACTAGATCGGGGCGTGCAATCCCAATCAACAGCAGTCAAATAGCTCGAATTACAGCGCCGATAAGATAGATTATAAGCCGTACCGAAGCACTAGAACTAATAATCAAACGACATGCACAGACTGTAATTTTCTCCTTCTAATGTTCAGATTTTTTTTTTTAGAAAGCAAACGTGTATTCAATCAAGGATCAAGATACAAGCAAGAACACACGCACGCTACAAACTCAGAAACCAGAAACCAAGCCAGAAGCAGAACTCGGGAAAGAACAGCAAATCCACCACGACAACCACCTCCAAACCTGAAGAAGAGAAGACCTGCAAACAAAGTTGAAAGCTGCAAAATCCACCCATCGCAAGCAACGGGATCATCAAACTTTGAACGGGCACAGCCAGGCCACCACTCCTCCAGCTCCAGCTCCGACAACCGCCAGCAGCCCAGCCGCGCCGGAAACAACTCCCACCATCCTCTCCATCTTTGCTGCACGCCGCACCGAGAGCCACCGCAGACTTGACATCCAGCTCCCAGCGCACCTCCTACACAACATCTTCCATCCTCGAGGCAGCCGCTGGAGGGGACGGCGCAACGACGACGCCCGGATGGAAGAACAGGGACCCCACCATGGGCCGACGGCGGCGTCGTCCTGCCAACTGCCCGGGGGAAGACAAATCTCCACCAGTCAGAAGACCGTGGAGAACCAAAATCGCCGGAACCGAGCTCCGGCGAGACCAAAACGGCCCCCACCCGCCGTCTCCGGCAGGGAAGAGGAAGGGAGCCGGACGAGCTTCTCCCTATCGGCGCCGAAACCCTCCCAGCTTCGCCGTCGAGGGAACCATGAACCACGTCGCCCAGAACCCAGCGCCGACGAAGCCAGCGCCGAGGAGGAAGAAGGGCGACGGACTTATTCCTCGTCGGCGCCGAAACCTTCCTCAAACCGACGCCGGCAGGAACTACAGCTACCCTATCTACAAGCCAGGCATGGGGGAACGGGATCCCACCCTTCACCCGCCGCCGGAGCGACGAGAGAAGGGCAGGATCCGCGCCCACGCCGGCGGAGGAAGGGGAACACCGACGCCTCGCCC
Source organism: Poa pratensis (assembly GCA_947311845.1). Lineage (NCBI taxonomy): Eukaryota > Viridiplantae > Streptophyta > Magnoliopsida > Poales > Poaceae > Poa > Poa pratensis. The sequence goes on from CAMZMU010000061.1 coordinate 26,528,580, forward strand.
TCTTTTCGCCTCGATTTACTGTAGAGGAGGAGAGGAAGACGGACACGACTCTGGCTAGCTAATTAATTTCTTCTAATGTTCAGATTTGACGGAGGATCGGATCTGGCGATGGACAGTAGACAGACCAAGCATCAAATTGACGAAGGATCGAGCGTGCTCAAGGGGGAGGCATCGATGAGATCGGAGTTCTTACCCTTTTTGCCTTTTCGCCTTTGTGGTTTGCGGAACAAGAAGAACTGCGGAGAGCGGAGTGGTCGAGGAGGAGGATAATCTGGCCAGAGGGCGTCGTGGAGTATTAATAAGGGCAGGCCACGGGTGCCAATTGTAATAATTTCAGACGCTGGCCGTATCAATTTGGACGGCTCGACGTCAGATCGCATGCTTGAGGCAAAGGCCTTTCTTTTCAAGAAAACTCTGCCGTGAGGCTCTTTCGCTTGGATATTCTTTTCAGATGCCGTTTTCAAATTGCAAATCCCAATTCCGGCTTTTCTTCTTCATCATCATTTATTAGTTTTTCCAGGGGTGGGGAATAATATACCGGTTTCTTGCTAGCCAAACACCTGTCTCAGGCCCGCTTAAAAATGCACGGTTGAGTTGCCTGCAATCTTTCCAGTATTGTAGAACAAGTTTCTGTCTGCTCGCCTACCCGCCTGAAAAACAAACAAAACTAACCCAGACGAAACTTCACATAAAATAAAACAATTTTGAATCAAACTTTTCTGTAGAGCCTGTCCGGCTAGCTAAACTCTACATGGTAGTGTCTCGTACTGGGACACTACCCTTAGCGCCCTTGTCTACCATGTAAAACATGTAATTTCAAAACCTTGTAACTATTGATTTACATATTCAAATGACATGTAGTTTCTGTTCTTTTTTCTACGGTTCACAAATTATATTATCTTTTCAATGCCATCAACCTCATGATGGTTAGACCAGTAGATAATATTTCGTGAATTATTTCCCTATGCTGGTTTACTTTTAATGTTTAGACGATTTCGTACACATGGTTGTGAACCAAGATTTTGCCCAAAATGTAAAACAAGAGGGTTACGTTGAAGAGCCAAACAAACACTTATTTTTGACTATGCTCCTCATATTTTCAACTCTGAGTTTTCAAAAACAATTCACATGTTGTGTGTTCAAAATTAATTGATGCCTATTATTGATCAAGCACATTTTTATCTATGGCATCAATTAATCAAGCACATTTTTATCTATGGTAGGTGATGGTGATACTTTGTTAGCTTAGTCCTTGGGATAATATTTTGTTAGCTACCGTATGGTAGAAGATCGTGTACATACTCTGGTCTAGTTGCCATGCATAGATGCACTTATTAAAATGAAATTATGAAATATAATAGATATTTTTAGAAACCTTGACATCCATGGTACGATGATTGTGTGTTTAGTAAAATTCTCGAAGGCTTGTTTTTTTGATAAACTCGTATGTCATCACCATAATTCTCATTAACACTATTTTTAGAAACATCCCTTGTCAACATATGTGTCCCGGCATTTTGTATAACATTTATTTAAACTAACAAAGTATTACCATCATCTACCATAGTACAAAAATTGCTTGATTGAATTAATTTTAAAAGGTACCACGCACCTTGTAAATTGCTTGTAAAAACTCATACTTGAAAATATGGTTCAAGCATCATCCAAATGGGTGTTTGTTTGGCTCCTCAAGGTAACCTCTTGTTCTAGAGTTTGGAGAAATTTTCCGTTCATAACCATGTGTCTGAAATCGTCTAAACATTCAAAAATAAATCAACATAAGCAAATAATTTACTAAATAGTATCTACTAGTCTAACCATCATGCGATTGGTGCCATTGGAAAGATAATTTAAGTTGTGACCCACAATAAAAAAGTCATGTCATTTAAATTTGTAGATGAAAAATTATAGGGTTTGAAATTACATGTTTTAGAGTAGCGTCCCGGACAAGGACGCTACGCTCTTTTGATTTGTGATTTTCGCGACGACGTGTTGCCATATTGATAGGGGTATAACGGCATAACGGTCCAGTTCAGGGCGCTACCATGTAAAGGAGCGTTTGGCCCCACCAAAAAAATGTCAGATTCGAAATTATTTCAAAATAGATTATTTTGTGTTCAGGTTTAGTCTCACGGTCAGTTTTGTCGTTTTTGAGCCCATCTGCCCATCTAAAGAGGTAAACGCCGAGACCCCAAGGAGGCTTCTCAGCGCTCAGGGCACGTCGGCCATTGGATCGTGCCTCCAAAGCGCATCCTGGCCGTTCTCCTCCCCCACCGCGGCACTGCAGCCGTCGTCCTCGACCCTCGACCCTCGGCGGCGCAAGGCCCTCCACGGCGCCTCGGCTCACGGGTCATCGTCCTCGACCCTCGGCGGCGTAAGGCCCTCCACGGCGCCTCAGCTCCCCGGCCGTAGGGACGAACGATGAGCCCCATCCGTTCACGCCGCCGCCATCCACGCCCTCAGCGACCACGAGCTTCCGTCAAATCCAACCACAGGGTGACGACTAGGTGAGCATCCTCTGCTCGTGCTTTTTCATGGGGCTTAACCCTGCCGGCCCTATGCGCCACTCAGCCACTGCCCAACCATTGTGTGCAGCGGCGGTGAGAACTTGGAGGAGGAAGCAAGCAAGCAAACATGGAGATGGTGTGGTAGGGGTAGAAGAGAGGCGAGGGAGGAAGAACAGGATACCTCCGACGTACTGTCTTCCTGAACAACCAGAGCAGAATTGTATTTGCGTACAAGATAGGTGATGAGCTTCTGCTGCAAGGCTTTTTTTCTTCCATCTTTTATTTGCTCTTTTGTATTTGCGTACAAATTGTATATACTCCTAATTATTTCCTCTGTTCGTAAAATATAATTTTGGTAGCATGTTTGAAATGTTTATTGGTGTGCAATTGACCTGAAATGCTCGACCCAGAAATCAATTGAGCAGGAAGCTCTTGGTGGTTGCTACCAGTTGTTTTATGCATAATGTAATTATTGCATCCCAAATATTGTGTATTACCTACACAGTTGGCTTTGATGCTTTGCTAAATTGTGGACAATGATTATTCTAGGTAATAAGATTGTTCATTTTTTCAGTATTGGATGCGAGAAATTTCACTGCATGGGGCTCCTTACTCATGGGTTATCTGTCTATTTAGTAACCTGAGTGCATCTCTAGAGCCATAATGGTCAGTGTTCATGTGCCCACTGCTAAATTGCTGCTGGATTTTTCATATATATGTGACAGGAATATTCTTCGCTAGAATAAGACAAGTCTCATATGCTCAAAGCAGTCAATTGGATAATTAGAAAGATTGTAGTGGCTCAAATTATTTAGATATTGAATGTCTTTCTGACAGGTAATTCAAGCAAGTATTAGTTTTGTATTGTCTTGCTTCAGTTTTGTAAATATCTCTCACATATTGACTCAACCAATAAATCTTCCTGTTAATATTTAGCCCATAATTTACAGTGCAAAACTAACTTATCACTGGATTTTTCCTTGGTGCGTCAATTCTATCATGTTGTACTGCCTCGCCAATAAGGATTATCATTATGCCGCTGTCATGAGCCTGTCTAGGGCTGACCTTGGCGTCACCGGCTATTTGTTCCTATGCAGCTTTGTTGCCTTCGAGTATACGGCTAAAGCACGATTGCGTCTTTCCAGAGAATTGGTGTGGATGTTAAGCCCACATTTTTAAAATGCTACACATGTTGTTCCTGAACTAGATTATGTATTTTTCAGTGAAGATCTTGCACTATCACATCCCAATTTATTCCCATGAACCCCATAGAATGATTTCAAGCTTTGCAGAAGTCAAATACTCCCTCCGTCCCAAAATATAAGGCACGCTATTTTTGTGCTGGTCTTCGGTGTTCAACTTTGACCGTTAATATATAATAAGTTATGTGGATTTAGAATGTATAAATGGTACCGTTGGATTCGTCTTGCACAATTCTTTCATTCCATATATTTTTATAATAATTTTATGGTCATTTTATAAGTACAAATCATGGTCAAAGTTGAACGGTGTTGACCAGCGAAATTAAAGGGCGCCTTGTATTTTGGGATGGAGGGAGTAGTATTTGTACTGTATCTCTTTCCATCTAAATAAAGAGCATGCCATTTTCTTCCTACCAAATCAACTTTCTTATTTACATTTTTGTACTTTTTTACTCAATTCCTTACAATTTGTGCATATTTTCTATTGTACTCTAGACTGGGCTCATGCATGCTATCATTATATCATGTGTACAGGCGCAAACTGATCTGAATAAAGAACTAACTTTAATGCACGGACCGTAAACATGAAACAGATGGTAAGTATTGCGTGCGGTTCCTCTAGCCAATCCACAACTGGCGCTGCTCTAAAGCCTGAGGGAGAAATTTTGCTTATTTTCATTTTTGTATCTTTAGTTTAAGAATCTGACTGACCCTTGTGTGTGTTTTTCATGGTGAATTGATGACGTGCAGGTGCTTCATGGAGATCTGGGCGCTGGGAAGGCCAACATCTTCGTCTGGTTGGCTCTACTGCGAGTGACATGAGTCGACCATCCAGGCGGTGTTCTTCTAGCATATGCTGCCAGTGAGCAGCCATGGCAGCGAGGGGGATACAACTGTCAGGTTGACATTCTAGGATATTTACCGCGCTCTCACTGCTGTGTATCTTTTCATTCTTTTATTATTTTGTAATTCATCCAGCTAGAGTTTCACTGCCTTCGTAGATTTAAGTTAGCTTGAATATTTCTTTTTAGATTATCTACTCCTGTATTTATTTCCTACATATAATTTGTTTCAGTTTCTTCTTGCTATGATCGTTTAAACAATGGGCGGAAGCAAATGGTGAAAGCTAATCGGCTCTAACAGATATACCATCATTTGCAATAATCAGGTATATTGACTTGGTACTTCCTACATATGGAAGTGTGTTGGTATATTACTAGTGGTATTTTGCGCGTCGTCACGCCGCGCTTGCGTGTTTTTTTTTGTATTAAATTTGAGTTGTGTAAATAAGTTTGTATTTTTGTATTAATAAGTATTATTTATTTTAGTGAGCATGTAGATATATTCTTTTGTACCTTTAGTATTGTAGGATAAAAGAATATCCAAATATACCTTTATGTTCCAAATAATATTTAATGTAAGCACATTGGCAGCGCTAATGCAATATTTTTTTTTAATTCGAGTCCACAATTCGGGGAAGTTCATTTATATTGAATCTAAATATTGACTATTTTGAATCCTGTAAATATGTTTTGTGTTTTGCTATAGATAGTTAGTCTTGTTTTTTATGAGCATTTGTTATATAGTTTAGTGAATATCCAAATATATAGCAATTTGAAGTATTTAAATATGTTTTTTTGTTGCCATGATTTTTTAATTGTAAATGAAGAAAATGTGTGTGAGTTATGTAAGAATGGTGAACAATTTTTAAAATTTAGAAATGCTACGGTAATTTCGAATAGCTTGTAAATTTTAATGGTTTATTTTTTTTTTGTATATTGGTGAAAATAATTAATGCCAACATGTGTCCTCCTCTCTTACCCAAAATCCCACCAAATCCCGCTTTTGCTACGGTGTAGGAAATAATCGCCCGCTTTTGCTCCTATGTAGCAAAAAACGGTTCGCCCAGAAAACAGAAAAGAAAAGACCGATTTCACCGGATACCTCGCCGGACTCGCCGGACCTCACCGGAGACCTTGCCGGAGATCCCGAATTTGTGCAACCTAGATTGTATTCAAATTTGAATTCTTTCAATGTTCGCCAAATGATTTGGTTTGAAGGTCAAATGAAATATTAAGATGTTCAAATTTATAATTTCTGTTGGACTGCTGAGATATGGTTGTTGTCCAGATTTTGAAAAGTGTTCAAGTTGGGGTGTTTTGCAGACTCAAATAATTTTTTGGTTTGTGAAATGAGTAGGTTTTGGAGGTTTTTAAGTTTTTTGAATTATTCTGTAAATCTGAATTTTGGTTGTGTGGCTCAAATAAGCAGCTTTCATTTTTTTGTGAGGGTACCTACAAAAGTATTTTCATGTTGTAGAGAGAAATGTATTTCTATCATTGTATTGTTTTATTTTCCCCGGATATGAGTTAATTTAATAGAATTAAATGCATAAAATTAGAGAAAGTCAGCTTGGATCTTGTATACATATTAGACGCACCCGCTGTAATTCGAATCGTTGGAATTCGTCTGCGCGTATTGCTAATTCATTTACCTTTGTTATTTTATGTGTTTTTTTTCCAGTTCGAATGAGATTTGTGAGATACATATTTTATTAATTGACATATCGTTTACGTGTAATTTAAATTTTGTAGGTGTGCAATAATATCGAAGAGGGGCCGAAGTATTTTGAAATATTGCTGTGTTTTTTGTAATAAAGTTGGCCTTAATTGATTTGTTGCTATGTTTGGAAAGTTACAAAAAAAATTGAGTAATAAGAAAACAAAACAGGGAAGAAAAAAACGTGCTGACGATGGTTTGGTTTTTTTTAGGAAAACAAAAAATGTTCAGATTTAAATTGTTTGAAATAAAGACAAAATGTTGCAATTTGCCATGTGGATTATTTTTAGGTATTTGCAAATTTGGGATGTTTGGATATATTTGAAATATGGCATAAAATGCTGGTTAATTTCATAATTAGAAGGAATGCAATGTGTGAGATATATTTTAGAGTGTTTATAATTTTCTAGCAGTTTGAAATGTTTGAATGTATTTTTTTTTACCATCTATTTCAAATGTGTAGCCTTGTTGCAGGGTAAAACTTTGACATAATTAGTGGTTTTTTTTTGTGAGTGTCTTCATATTTTATGTTTTGTAGCACTGATAATCTGTTTGTTGATGTTATTCGAGGTTGAAACAAAATGATCGAATCGACGTTTAAAATGACATGAAGTGTCAAATGTTGTTCTTTTTTTCCTTTTTCTTTTTTGAAGCTAAAATAATTTGGAAAAGGTCAGAAGCATGTGGGAAATGGTTGTTCAATGTGCGACGTAAAATTTGTATAACTTGTAATAATTTTGAGAAGGTCACAAAGTTGTAGAAATGGTAGTAGCTAGAACATTTTGAGAAGGTCACAAAGTTGTAGAAATGGTAGTAGCTAGAGAATTGTTCTTTGCATATTGATATATTTTTGGTGGCTCTGAAATGTTTTTTTATTTCGTAAGCAATTTGAAAAGCCCAAATGTGCTACATATTCTTTTTGTTTTCGTGCATCTTGATGTGTTCTAACGTATTTGTAAATAAGTAGTTAAATTTTTTTTTCCGATTGTGGTTGTATATGAAGGTGCTGACAACATTTGTCTTTTTTTTTTTGTTTGTATTTGGAGAGGTGTGTTTTTTTTTGTGTGTGGGAAAAGAGAATTAATGAAAAAATAAGAGGTAGTAAATTTGGAAAATATGCTAAATTTTGAAGGATTATAATTTATATGTGTTGTCATTTTTGTTGGTACGATTCATTTTCCGAAATATGTACATTTCAATGTTGTGTTCAAATTTGAATTTGAAAAGTTTTAAAAGATTTCGGGAAAAAAGGAAAAAGGGAAGGGGAAAAAAAAGGTGGCGGACAGGCCGGCCCAGCAGGCGGCCCATCTGGAGGCCAGGCCCGCTGGGCCGTTTCCGTGACGTCGCTGCTGGCGTCACTGTTGCCCGGAGACGGCGCGGCGGCGACGGCGTTGCCGGCGGCGAACCAGCGCGTCCCAGGACGCGAGGCTGGGCGCGCTGGATAGGCCTCGACGCGGGCGTCGGAAGGTGGCGGCGCCGCCCGAATTTGGTCGCCGGAGCGCCGCCGGCGGCGCGCGGACGCGGCGGATGGCTGCGGGCGCGGGCGCGCCGATTCCGGCGAGGGCGCGGCGGCTCGGCTCGCGATCCGCGGTGAGGAGGTGTAGCGTGCGGCGGCGGAGCCGTCCGTGGCGTCGGAGCCGTGCGGGGAGGCCTGGCACGGCGGCGGCGTGCGTCGGCGCCGGGGCGGCGGCCTCCGCGTCGCGCGCGAGGAGGAGAGCAGGGGGGATTTGTGGTGTTTTTGCAAAACGATCCCTGCGGTTACGTGTAATTACAGTGGGGTCCTTCCACACGTGGAGTTGAGGTCCGTGATGCAAATCGTCGGCCGCGAGGGGCCTTTTCGCAAATTTGACGCGCGCGAGTTGTGTGGGCCGCTGGATCGTGGGCGAACGGTCGCGATCGAGTCACTGTAGCGTACTGTTCATTTGCAGCTGTAGCTACAGTAGCCGACCGCGGAGAGGCCGCGATTTTGTGCTCCCTTAATATAGTTAGTAATGTTCTTCAGAGGTATTCGACTGCGACAACTGACCAGAGCTCAGATGCTGCTATATCAGTATGATTTTTTTACTTCCTGAATCTGTTTTGCTGCAGTTAGGTGTTCATCTGGATTGCTTCCTATGCCAAGAGTGGACAAGTATGTCAGACTCTCTTACTGTATGTGTATGTGACTATGTGTAGATATATAACAAGTTAGTCTGCCATGAGTTTGCAACATCAACAATGAATTTCACTGGTCAAGCACAACACACTAATAAGTAATTACTACATCTCCTTTCCATATGTCTAAGAACAGATAATATTTATAACTTTTATCCTTCAGATTTTGGTTTAATGAACTAAGATAATCAGGTTTTCAGAACAATTTTATTGTCTAATGGACTCTCTGATTCTCTCATATAAAGTGCTAGGCTGCTTGATTTTTTTATTGTAGTACTTGCTCTACATCCTGATCATAGGCTACTTCCATGTATATCAATTGTGTTATTATGGTTAGAGTCGACAACTCTTGATGTTGGTCTAATCTGGAAGATGTATGTGCCAAATCATCGACTATTGTTTTTAGTGAGTTACCAGGTCACTGTACTTCTTACTCTGTCTTTTGTTTTAATGTAGTGATATACATTGCTTCTGCTAGAATTATAAAAATGAGAACCATAAGAAGTCCCTATTACAGTAATAGAGAAGAAGGTTGTTTGATGATGCGCGCACTTGGTTATTTTTTAAGTGACAAACTTATGGTGAAGGCTTAGTGCTCACAACAACAGCTTTGAATTTTTTTCCTGGCCTCCTATGCTTCAGGTATCATCAAATAGTCATTTTGCTTAAGATTTTTCTTAATAGTGTGTCTACACCATGCCTCAAAATAGCTTGCGTTACCTTTTTGTTCTTCAACTTCTCCTGCTGCTTAGATTGTTACTAGCAAATGCAAAGTGAATTTTCAGGACCTCTCTATGCCATGCTAAATTTATAATGTATAAAACAGGCGCCGCAGCCACCCTAGCTATCATGCCGCAACAGTTTAGATGTTACAGTGGTGAAATGGTTTCCAGTGACAAATGCTAACTTTCCTTTTTCATTTGTGTTCTTTCTCGTGGTTGTTAACTGAAGTTACCTCAAAATAACTTGCGTTACCATGCCTCAAAATAACCATGCCTCAAAATAACTTGCGTTACCTTTTGGTTTTTCAACTTCTCATGTTGCTTAAATTGTTACTAGCAAATGCAAAGTCTATTTTCAGTACCTCTCAATGTCTTGCCAAATTTGTAATGTATAAAACGGCCGTCGCAGCCACCCTAGCTATCATGCGGCAACAGTTTAGGTGTTACAGTGGTGAAATGGCTTCCGCTGACAAAGGCTAACTTTCCTTTTCCAATTCTGTTCTTTCTCATGGTTGTTAACTGAAGTTATAAAGGGCCATGGGCCTGTATAAGAGATTCTTTTTTACTTTGTTAACAAAATTACGGGCTTGAAAAGGACACTTGCTTTTATGACGAATCTCACGTGCCTTTAGCTTCACAAGACATTTTTTATGTCATGTTAAAACCTATTTCTAGATTTGACCTCATATTACATGACATCTTAGGAAAGTGGCCAGAGGTTAATACACATATTTGGAAAATGGTTCATACCTTTTCTATATGTGCTGCTAGGCAAAAAAACTTAATCATCTTGCTGCATAATGTCATCTGATTACTCCCTAGGCTGTTGCTATTTTTGCTACTGCTTTCTTCCAGCCTAGCATTTTGTATTCTAGATGCTTTTTCCATGTTTGTAACCATATTACATTGGAATGACATCGTTTGATTCCTTTTGGGACAAAAGAAAACCTTAATAAAAGATTTTGTGCTAGCGAGGCTCTACGCGCTTCATGTTCTCTATATATGTATATCAATGCTCACCCCTTTGTGAGAACATGCTCCTTATGATCGATGATTACTTCATCATATGCGGGTGTACAACTACTTTTTTACATTCATTGGGACCTTATGTATTGTGTAGTTGAGTATAAGTTAGTACGGTTGATAGTTATGTGTCCCGCTTCAACTATTGTTCAAATACAAGAATCTATTACTCTAAGGATGCCCTTGCTCTTTTCATGGCTTACAATTGGGTAGTTTTCTTTAGTTTAAAATAATTTGGTACACATAATTTGTCTCTTATAAGGACCAGACACGTGCATCTTTTGATTTATTCTGTGTGTATATTCAGTTTTTTTCCACCCTTCTCTGCTTGGGAAAGAATTACAGACTAATCGATCGTTGTTTTCCTCTAGGAAATATTATTTTACAACTATGCTGCGATCATCTACCGGTGCAGCGAACCTACCTATCTTGCCTCAAGAGTTGAGGTGCTCCAAAGGTAAGTGGTTTCAAATGCTAGCTCTTTCCTATTCGTGTTGTTTCTCATGGTTGTTAACTAAAGGTATGAAAAGCCATGGGATTGGATAAGAGTTTGTTTATGTTTATGTTTGTAGAACGTTGAACAACTACTTATCTAGAATATATTTGGTACCACAATCATGTGATCTCATATATTTGTGCCCTTGCATAGTACCAAAGACTTCTGTAAGAACGGATGTGCACAATGTAATCAGCCATCTCATATACACTCTACGCGTGCTTCTCTGTAACCCTCCCCCCCTCCCTTAATATGTAATGTCATTCCTCTGTTCTCTCTCTTGTCCTTTTAATTGCTACTTTTAATATTTGTATAATAAAGAATATACTAAGGTAAAAAGTGAGTTGAATAATTTTAAATTTGATAGTTTTTAAAGACTTCACAATGTATCACAATGAGGTCATACATAACAAATTACGGCTCATCAACAAAATAATGTATCAGCTTAGGATCGTTGCAGCTTCGGGCTAATTGTATTATATAATCTATTTTATCTCGAGCACCCATTCAGCAAAAGCTGCTACAGGTTTTCCTTCCATGTTATTCTTTTTAATTGTTGTCGTTGACTTTGATTTATCTGCTAACATGTGCCATTCACATTTCTTTCTTGCTTCTAAATTTAGTTTTGCATAGATACTACTTTCTTAAGCTTTTGTGCTACACCGGAATTAATGCTTTGGATGCTCTGTTTACTCTATATAGCTATTAGCATTGTCTTATGCAGCCTGGTTCAGTTCTTTTTCTCTTTCATTTGTAGGTCTCATGCATCCCATCATGTGAAATAAAACTTTATTTGCACACCTAATACTACTTATAGTGGTTGGGACCAGCGAAGTATTTCGTATTTGTGCTGAAACAGACAGACAAGGGCATTTTGCCAGATATCTATGATGGCTCAGGAAGAAACAAGTTTGGAACCTGACTTTGTGTACTTAACTATAAGCTATCAAAGAGGTCATCCAAATATTGTCCTTGCTGTAGATCCTCCATCTTACTTTACAACGAGTATATTTTACTTTTCTTTTCGAGTTTCATCATTAATCTGATAGAGCTACATCTCCTAAAAATACATCAAATGGTCTGCCCTTTGTGGCTCTCTGCCACACTCTACTCTTTGTAATGTATGTCTTCAGCCTTGCTCAAAAACCGAATGACGTTTCATAAGAGTGGACCACAAATCTCCTAATTATTTCTCTTAAATTTGAAAAATCATAAGAAAAATAAATTATCTTTCTATTAATTATCTTCATCTTAATATTTGAGTGTAAAAATGATTTGGTTGAAATTTATACCCAAGGGTTTATTTGCTAATACTCATCATATCCTTGCTCTGTTCGGATGTTCGCATTGGGAGCTCCATATTGATATTGGGTTGAATATCAATATCATGGGATATTGATATTGAGTATGAATGTCAATATTTTCTGTTTGGATGTGTTAGATATTCAGAGCTAGACAAGATATTGAGTTTGAATATCAAATGTTGTTTGGATGTTATAAAAGCAATTTTTCGAGACATTGATCATTGTACTATTATATTCATGACAAAATGTGCAAAACAACCACATATTATGGTACAAACAACAGCTAGACAAATACGTAAAATTCTCCAATATTTCAACAACAACATTATATCAAATTCAATGCATAATCCATCATAAACAACCATTTTAACGAAGTCTCAAACAAACAAAGTACAAAGTCTCATACGCAATATGACAAGTTCTTACATAGCAATCACAAATGACAAGCCCTCAAGGCAACATCAGCAGACATTCCTTCCTCAACTCCACGGGGAGCTCCATAAGTGCATGAAATAAACGCTCGCTAAGGATTAGCTTCCCATAAGCTCTCAGGTTATCAGATTGAGACAACTCTGGTATGTCAGCAAGTGCAGCAAGTATCACAGAAGGAGGAGTAACCTGGGGCATCTGTAATGACTCCGTCGACTTCATTGCATCACTCCAAGACATCTTCATATCTCCAAGCATGCACATAATTGCTTCACCCATACGTGGCTTCTTTGATGGTCCAACACATTCAGGAAAATATCATTGGTCTCTTTCTCTTGTGTTGGTGGTATAGTTTGAGTCTCAGTTTCAGTTTCCGCACCAGTCCTAGCACCTTGACCGGTCGCATGATCTTTTGAGTAGATAGTACATATCTCATTCCAGTTGTGGATTACCTTGTTCTTGTATATAGCTGCCTTTTCATTAGCCTGAAAGCACGTACAAACATGAGTTACATTGCCAAGTTACAAAAAATTAGAATGAGCTAGAGACATGTCACATACCTCCACATATCTATCCCACACTTCTTCGCTGTCCATTTGTAACACATTCTTGTCCCAATCCCAGCCAAATCCACTCTCAGAAAGAATTTTGCTTACAATCTCATAGTGTTTGTCAAAGGTTTTGCACCTTGTTACGATTTTGTCCTTTGTGACAGCCACCCCACACTTGTCTTTCACATTCTTGATAGCATGGCGATACACATGTGACTTCCATCCATTTTGAGCATGGTCTCCATTGTTGTGATGCTCAACAAGCACGTCCAACAAGGCACGGTCCATCTCCGGAGTCCACTGCGTGTAAACTCTTCCAAACTTCTTGACCGGTGCTTTCTCCATGGACATGCACAAGAAATAAGGACGAAAAACAGTAGACATACAAATTGTATTAGCAATAAAAAAACACAGACGAAGCAAGATCATATCATATATATGTATTAATATATTTGTCACAGTGAGGCATGTACAAAAGGCACCATCGTAGTACAAAATACCCAAAAGGCTTTACTTGCAGCTACCTAACCCACTAATGGTACTACCCCTGTTGTTCTGCATGGGCAACAACGTAATCAGCAAACATGTCTTGAGCAAATTGCTTCCTAAAGTTTTTCCATGCATTAGTGACTCTAACATAAGTAATGTATCCAGCACCATCTTCAGCCTCAATTGGCTGAGCTGCTAGTTCATTATCCACCTCCTCCAACAAGATGTCGTCCATCGCGTACTGCCTATCCCTTGCATAGTTGTGCAACACAGCACACGCATTAATAATTCAAATCTGCACAAATATTAGTTCATACTGAGCATAAGTCAACTAGCTATTAGCGTTTGTATTCGAAGACCATATGGACATATGTTACCTGGTCCTCTATGTCAAAGAAACTCGCAGTACGCAAGATAGCAAATCTTTTCTTCCACGGCCCAAAAGTTCTTTCTACCACATTTCTAGCACGCGCGTGACGCAAGTTATATAATTCCTCAGGTTTTTTGGGATGCTGTGCACTTGCTGCCCACTCTTTCAAGTGATACCGAGTGGACCTAAATGAAGTAAGAAATCCAGGTCCATTGGTGTAACCAGCATCACCCAGGTAGTATTTTCTTATGGTCAATTATGCAAAGTTAGTTAGCTAAGAACACAAGCAAATTAAAACAAAAAGCCAAGATAAAAAGTAGTACCATTAGGTACAGCAAATGCATCTTGGCGACTTGTTCTCATTGCATCACGTAGAACTCTAGAGTCAGAAGCTGAACCCTCCCAACCAGGCAAGACATAAAGAAATTTCATGTTCCAGTCAACAACACCGAGCACGTTAGTGCTGATAGCTTGTTTTCTATTTCTGTAGCGTCCTTGGTCAGGCACATCAACAGTAACAGGAATATGGCAGCCATCTAATGCTCCAAGTGCATTAGGAAACCACTTCCATTTGTAATCATTGGGAGGTTCAACAGAAGGGTCTGGCAGTTTAATGAACTCTCCATGGAGACATAGGATGGCCTTTAACACATCAGAAAAGTGTGCACTAATAGTCCCTAAGGACCTCTTGTACCGCCCTCGCAACAACCTCATTTTCAAACCATGACCAAGAACAAGCAAGAACATAGCAACCTTTTCTTCCACAGCAACATACACACTCCCCCGTAAGCCACATTTCTCACACAACATAGCACACAAGTCATGGAAATTTCTTTTTGTTAGACAAAGCTGATCATAGCAAGCAGTTTCAGTCCCATCATACATATCTTTCAACAAATACTTTCGAAGAGAGAGTCTATGTTCATCATCGGTAAAGGCTCCTAGCTCCCTCGGCAACCTTTGTGTACTAACATATGCCAAAGCAAGAAGAGTGCATTCGAGGTATTGTTTCATGAACACAAGCCTTCTTCTCTTCCTTCTTTTATTTTCTTCGGATATATAATTAACCATGGCTAACTCGTCCGACATTTTGCAACTACAATGTAAAGAAATAATATGTGATTGCACAAATTTTAGCATCATCAAAATTAATTTATTCCAAGCATGTTAATCAAGCATCACTACAAAAATTCAGCACTGCACACAAACACTATATAGCAACTATCACTACAAAAATTCAGCACTGCATGAACAATTCGAAACAAAGAGACCGAACCAATTTCATCACAACCATATGTACATCCACACAAATTTGAGCACAAAAACTTCAATACGGGTGGGGGTGCCAAAGGAGATGAACCAGATTGATCGATCCTTACCTCACCACGTTGCTGCAGCGCCGAAATCAAGTCCACCGGCCGCCGGAGCTCCCAATCCGTCCCTGCAATCGAAAGAGAGAGGATGAGATCGACGGGAACGAGGAAAAGACGGGGCGGGAGAAGGCGTGGCGAGAGGAGGCGGGGCAGGACATGACGGGATAAGGTGGGGCGGGAGAAGGCGGGGCGGGAGGAGGCGGGGCGCCGGGAAGAGGAGGCGGGGCGAGACGGGACGACAAGGGGAGGGAGAAGGAGGAGGCGGGGCGGGAGAAGGGGGCAGGGACGCCGCCGGGAAGGAGGAGGCAGGCGGGAGCAGCCTACCCGATGCGCCGCCGCTGCTTCTAGGTTGCGCACGGGAGCGAGGAGAGGAGGACGGGGGAGACGAGGGAGTTGTGATGCGAATATCGACCCAATGTCTAGCCCAACAGCTCGACATTCGCTGGGCAATTTTTTCTACTACGGACCCTTCCCTCGATATCGCACGCGAATATCGACCTTCAATATCCAATACATCTAAACATGTCCAAACTAGATATTCGGGATGTGAGGGTTCCGAATATCCAATATCTACCTCCAATATCAACATCCGAACAGGGCATGAATGTTTTTTCCTCATGTACACATGTCAAATTCAGTACATCTTTAAATGAGTTCCTTCTTCACCACATATGTACTTGGTTTTCCAGCATGTGAAGTCAATGGATCCTTATTATGGGTAGTCTCTATGATCCTCTCCTGCCCACCAGCTAGCAGGAAGAAACACTTGCTTTTGTCTCTAGAACATTAAGTAGTAGTGCCTCCTGTCATATTTTTAGGGGTTTATGAGTAAATTGTCCATGTCTCATGCATTTATCCAACAAGTTTTCTTTTTCCCTTTACTCTATGGTTGACCAAACAAGACAACAACTATGTAAGGAATTTTGGTTTTCTTGCCCTGTTAGTCCTGCATTCTTGCCTTTCTAATAGACTGAATAAAGCTGGTTGAACATAATTTTTTACATAATTTGAAACTCTCATTGTAGCCGTAATTTCTTATACATAATTTTTATTTCTCATGGCAAGTAAAAACTGATGATAACCGTACATCTATGTATCTCGGTTCTGATATGCACATAAGCTCTTCGATACCAAGGGGCTTGTGTGCACAAGTATGCTCTCATCTGTACACTACAGCCGAATAGCAAAATAATTTTATGACAAGAACACAGAAAATTTCCCAATTTTGTTTTCCATCTTGCACATTTGATTATGCACATGTGTGTTATTGTTCTCTACATGATAAACGACACTTACATGGGTGGTCGCATCATACAGGGAGGGGGCAAAGAATGAAGGATGCGCTGTTGTTTGGCGTGGTTGATCTCGCTCCTGCTACCTTTGTATTGGAGTTGAGGATACTCTCCATGGCTAAATCAAATCTCCCTATCCTAGGCGAGCTCTTTTTTTATTTCTCCATCTTTGGGTTATGAATTGTCGTCCCTAGCTAGGAGTCATTTTTTTGTTCCTCTGTTCCTTCCATCATGCAAAGGTGATGGTATTTTATTTGTGTTTAAACCTTGCTAGAAGTATGTAAAAGTTCTGTTTACCAAGAGTAATATCCTTTTCCTCATCTTGACTCAAAGCTCTTAGCACTTTACATGATAATCCACTTGGTTTGGATGATTACATATATAATGGTTGGCAAAGGTTTTTAGTAATATTTACTCCAATTTACATTATTGGGGCAGTTCATCTTCTAAATCCTAAACAAAATTTTAATTTCTTATTATTTCTGTAACCTCCTGTATCATATGAACCATTAGTTAATCAGTTTTCAGTGATGTATCGATGACAACACTAATTGTTATTTTGAATGCTTCACGAGAGAAGTTCATCGCCAACATGTATGAGAGAGATGTCTGAAGATAACAGAGATGGCTCAGATCAGAACATCTATCAGAGGCCAACACTTAGTGGTTCCAGTTTAAACTCTATCAAAAAATAAATTTTGATCCGCATGATACAGTCTTTTGTATCTTCTGAGTTGCTTTCACCAGATGTAATATTTGTTCCTGTATATTATTGTGAGATATTTGAATTGTGCATACCATAGTTGCATTAGTTCAAAAGAGCATCTGTCTCCTTTGTGACAAATACAACATTTGTCCCTATCTCATGTATAATGTACTTCTATTTCCTGCTTTACTGTTTAGGTATTGATTATTTAGCTGCTTACTTAGTCTAAGATTGATTCAAACTATTCGTATATTTGTTTGTTGAACATCGGTTATCCTAAGCTTTACATTCACTATACATAAAGCTTTATCAAACGGCTTATACATTGTGAAAGGCAGCTGGCGTGTGGTGAGCTATGCCCTAACATGTATATTAATTGTTGACTGTCGTGTCTTATTAAGAATGTTTGTCATAACGCTTTGCAAATTGAAAACCAGTGTCAACGGCGAGTGGCGCGCGGCAAGCCGCGCCAGGGAATCTAGTAGGGCTGAACGACAAGCTAAAGCGTGCCGAAAAGGAGCCCATCCAATTTAGGCAGCCGGACTTGGCCGGCCAGCAACGGTCAATGAAGAGGACTCGCGTCGTGCTCGCTCGCAAGGATTGGCCTGATTGGTCACCGCCGAACAAACAGCCGGTCGCTCTTGCGGCCCCGGAGACCTAAGCCCGGAAAGGAAAAACAGGAGCGTCCCCTCGTATCGCCCAAAGGTTGGACCCGGTCGCTTTCTACCGTGTCACTTGTCACGAACAGAACAGAACAAGGGCCACTACTAGCGTCTAACGAGGCCGTTCTTGGTTTCAAAAAAAAAACGACGTTATCTTCACTTTGTGGACTGGGCCACTCCGCAGGCGCATCAGATCTACTTCTTCGGGCCCAGGCCTGGGTCTAGAGTTTCTAGCCTTTCCTGGGCAGAAGTACAAAATGTTAGTTGGGCCGTAAATAGTTTGTTGCCCGCTGGCCTGCCGAATAGTATACGAGTATGACGTCATGCAAGAGCCACCGTTAGTCTGCACGCAGTTGGTCTTCTTCTGGGGAAAGGCTGAATGCTACACTGTCTTTTCGCCACCCAACACTGTCCAAGACTCGACTTGTCAAGGTTGCAGTGGACATTAATCTTTGCTCGATTGTGTGTCTGGGCTCTGCTGCTGCATGAGCAATTGACATTTGATGATAATGGAGCAGCCAGAGCCCAGAGGACCCCGATTTTTGGTTCTTTTAGCTAAAGGAGCACTTGATGTCGAGCGAGGAGTACTTGATCCTAAATTTTAAAGCCCCTTTCGACCCTCTCTTTTATCAATCACTTCCTGTCGGATTTGTTGTCTTTACCGGAGATGGTGGTTAATGCACCAGCGAAGAAACAAATAAGGCCATGCTCGGCGGATTCTCTGGCTAGATGGCTTGGCAAAGCTCGACGTCGATGGAGGTGTTGCGTACACCATCTAAAAAGGCACTGGCACTCTGGCAGTGCTATTCGCCAGCATCGGATGGGAATGTTTCTTGGAGCTTCGGTTGCTGTTATTGATTGGCTGACCTGCTGTGGCTTGAATCACTCGCCTGCAGTGTAGCTCTTTCACATGCTTGTGATCTTCAGCAAAGGAGCATCATGGTCGAAAGTGGTCGCTTGCATGCCCTGCCTGAATAACCTGAAAGATCTGAACACTGTGGGTACGGCCGGTCCTGAAAGAACCCTGTTACAGCAATCTATATTTCTTGCATGAGCTGTGTAGTTTTCATTTTGATGCTCATAGTTTAGTTAAGACGGCCACTATCTCTGAAGTTGATCGGCACGTCTGGTACCCTGAACATTATTACGTAAGAAAAACAAGCCATGGAATGTATGAAACACGACATGTGCCCGACTTGTCAACAGTCATGCAAAGTTCGGTAAGCCAGCATGAGACAACACCTCCTTAGCGCATCTCTAGCAGATCCCTGTTAAACCTTCGCCCCGAAAAATTCCGGTCAATATGTAGGTCGGTTTCACAGGCCGAACAAGTACCGCATATCGACCCGGCCAAGATAATTTTATTCGGGCCTTCGGATGGCACGTCCGTAGTATATCAACGGTACCGGGGGGGGGGGGCATTTAGGGTTTGACCCCCGGATAACTCCGCCACGATTTCTCCCCCTCCGCCGCTAGGTTTAGTTTGCTCCGGCGAGCAATTACTCCCGTTTCGAACCAGATTCCACCGCCATTCTAGTAGATCGATGGCGGGCTCCGCCATGCGTGGAAGTGGCGGGCGCGACATAGGCCGTGGGCCTCCGGGTGAGGAGGAGGAGCGTCGTCGCCGCTCGGAGGGAGCAACCAAGCGCAATCGCCTTCGAGGGTGTAGGTGGGCCAAGCTCATCCTACGAGCTACCACAACGAGCCCGCTGCGCCACTGTCCATCCTCGCACGACGCTGAGGCGGGTAGCGCAAGCGCGGTGCTGATACAGATGCCAGACGAGGAGCCGGAGGAGCTCGTGGTGGTCTCCGTCTGCGGCGGGCGAACCGGGTCGTGCACCTAGGACGTGCTCGTCGAGCACGTGATGTCGGCCTTCAAGCGTGCCGACGACGTCGACGACACTAAGGCCTCTACAACCACGGTGGAGGAAGGTGTGGCGGCCCGCCTCGAAGCCGCGGTGGAGTAGCACGATCTCGCTTGGGCGCTGCGTAGGATGGCGACCACGAAGTACCTCGGCTTCAAATAGATCTGTCGGTGAAGAAGAAGAACACCGAATTGTTTTTCAGTGCTTTTTTTCGATAAAGGGATTTTATTACTTAAAAGGTTTAAGTATTACACCCGGCCTCTGCATAACAGGATGCACACAGCCACAGTACGAACGGTTCACCAGTACCCATTACAGAAAAATAAAAGGCGAATTACATATCATGATGAGAAATTGTAAAGACGCCTATGAAGGTGGTAGATCAATCCGGAGCCTATGTGGCCATCCATGCCGGGAAAATAACTCCCGCGCCGCCGCCTCCAAACGCAATGCCACCTCCAAAAACAAGTCTCTGTGCTCCACACGTTGCAAGGCCGACCATGCTCGTAACGTTGCTGTGCACCGGTAGACAACCTACATAAAAGAAGCATTTTTATCATTAAAAACCTTGTCATTTCTACATAGCCAGAGCGACCAAATAACGGCAATCGCTCCCACCCGACAAAAGAGTTTGAACCTAGGATCCACACCGTTTAGCCAGTTGCCAAAAATATTTGCAACGCTACGCGGGGGAAGTAAGGTAGAACCTATCTGGATGGCTGACCATATAGACCTAGCAAACTCACACTGGAAGAATAAATGTGTAATTGTCTCGTCATGCTGACAGAAGACGCACTTTTTACTTCCGTGCCAATTGCGTTTGGCAAGGTTATCTTTAGTAAGAATAACTCCTCGACGAAGATACCACGCAAACACCTTTGTTTTTAGTGGGATCTTCATCTTCCAAATTTTATTATTATTTTTAGAATCGACTGGTACTTCAGGCAGAATTAACGCTCTATACATAGAATCAACCGAGAATGTACCATTCTTCGTAAGATTCCAACGAAACTTATCTGGGCCTTCCGTCAATTGGATAATTTCCAATCGAAGAAGCAAGGCGTTCCAAGAAACTTGTCGTGCCCCAAATAAACTTCTCCTGAACGAAACATTTGGTGGGGAGGTACCCATCACTGCAGCGATTGTATCGCTTTTGTTTCGCACAATGCTATACAGAGCCGGATATTGTTCTCTGAGGGTGGTATTTCCTAGCCATTTATCCTCCCAGAAACGGATTTCCGATCCATCCCTAATTAAAAAGGAACCATGTGGGAAGAAAAACTTCTTCGTAGCCATAAGGCCGGCCCAGAAGTGTGAGTCCCCAGGTTTCCAGTGAACCTGGGATACAGCTTTAGAGCCCACATATTTCCTTCTAAGGAGGGTTTGCCAAACTCCATCTTCAGATAGGAGTTTAAAGAGCCATTTACCAAGCAAGGCTCTATTCTTGACCTCAAGGTCATGAACTCCGAGCCCTCCTTGGTCTTTAGGGCAGCAAACCACACTCCATTTAGTCAGTCGATATTTTTTCTTCTCACTATCCCCTTGCCAAAAGAATCTAGACCGGAAGTAATCCAGTCGTTTCAAGACACCTTTAGGCAATTGGAAGAATGAAATCATATACAGTACCATATTTGTTAGTACTGAGTTAATGAGAACCAGTCTTCCCCCTAGGGATAGGAGTTTGCCTTTCCAGCTATTGAGACGTGCTTGTAATCTTTCCTCCACCTTTTTCCATTCAGCATTTGTGAGTCTCCGATAATGTATCGGGATACCCAAGTAGTTGATAGGAAATTGACCTTGCGTACAGCCGAAAAGTTCAGCATACAAGGCGGCGTTATCTTGGGCCTCGCCAAAACAAAACAATTCACTTTTATGGAAATTTATCTTAAGACCCGACAGTTGCTCAAAAGCTGATAAAATCAACTTTATATTACGAGCCTTATCAATGTCATGTTCCATAAAAAGGATTGTGTCGTCCGCGTATTGAAGGATTGACAAACCACCATCAACTAGATGCGGAATGACTCCTTCAATTTGGCCCTCAGACTTAGCGCGTTCGATCAAGATGGCCAGCATATCAGCCACTATGTTAAATAGTATTGGTGATAATGGGTCTCCTTGTCTAAGACCTTTTTTCGTTTGGAAGTAATTGCCAGTATCATCATTGACTTTAATGGCTACACTTCCCCCCGAAACAAAGCTATCTATTAACGCTCTCCACTCGTTAGAAAAGCCTTTCATTCTAAGAGTTTGTTGGAGGAAAGACCAGTTGACTTTATCATAGGCCTTCTCGAAATCAATTTTAAGAATTACCCCATTCAGTTTTTTCCTATGTAGTTCGTGCACAGTTTCATGTAAGATCGCCACCCCATCAAGGATGTTCCGACCTTGCATGAATGCCGTCTGAGACGGTCGAACCACATGATCCGCCACACTGTTCAGTCGAATCGTAGCAACTTTGGTGAATATTTTAAAACTAACGTTAAGGAGGCATATAGGTCTATATTGTTGGATCCTTTCTGCCTCATTAACCTTGGGTAATAAAATTATCTCACCAAAATTAAGACGAAACAACTCTAATTGTCCAGCATGTAGACAAGCGAACAGTTCGAGTAGATCGAACTTGATGACGTCCCAGAAGTTCTGATAGAACTCGGCCTGGAAGCCATCGGGTCCAGGAGCTGTGTTATGTTTCATTTGGAAAACCGCCTTTCTTACTTCTTCCTCAGAGTAGAGGTCAGTAAGTAGGTTATTCTCCTCATCTGAAACCTGGGGTATATCATCTGTTCTAGATTCATCCAAGGTGAAAGTTCCTTCCACTGGAGCTCCAAACAGGCTTTTATAGTATTTGGTAATATAAGACTTGAGTTGGTCATGGCCCTCGATCGTTCCCTCGTCCTGAATGAGAGAATGAATACGCTTTTTCCTGTGTCTGCCATTGGCAATACTATGGAAGTAGCGGGTATTCGAATCCCCTTCAAGAATGAACTGAGCTTTGGATCGTTGGTACCATTTTAACTCCTCCTCCCTCAGAAGTTTAGCTATCTGTGCATTGGATTGACTTTTCAGTTCAATCTCTTGCGTAGACAACAAACGAACCTCTGCTAGTGCCTCTAGGGCATCAATTATGGAGGATAGCCTTATCTTTTCTTTTTTGAGTAAACCCGCAGTATGACGTGCCCAACCAGTTAGGTATGTGCGTAAAGCACGGATTTTGTTGTTCCACCTCTGGATGGGCGTATCACCAACTGCCGGTCTTTCCCAGATTCTTTTGACCAACTCATGGAAACCCTCCCGATGTAGCCACCCAAGTTCAAACTTGAAGCGCGGATTACACGGTGGTCGAGGTAAACCGTGGTCAAAAGAATGGGAGCATGGTCTGACAAACCCTCAATACGTTCTAGAGCCCGTACTGACACCAGTGGGAATTTGGCTTCCCACTCCGTGTCCATGAGTACCCGGTCCAGTTTTTCGTATGTGGGTTCAGGGAGAGAGTTAGCCCAAGTAAACTGTCTCCCTACCATTGATATCTCTCTTAGGTTCAAGCTGTCGATGACTGCATTGAACAGAAGAGGCCAACGGTTGTCGAACCGACCTCTGCTTTTCTCGGATGGATAACGAAGCAAGTTGAAATCCCCACCAATGATGTATGGGTGTGGGTTGTCTTTTGCCAAGTTAACCATCTCACAAAGAAAAGCCGTCTTAGCCTCCTCCTGGGCCGGCCCATACACGGCAACCAAACTCCAAATGAAGTTGTCGGATTTATTTCGGATGTGTAATTTGATATGAAAATCACCTTCCGAAACATCCAACACTTCCATGGTGTCGGTCCTAATGCCAAGTAAGATGCCCCCGGAGCGGCCATGGGGAGGGCGAGAGTACCATTCGAAGTCTATACCGCCCGACAGACGGTTCAATAGACTTTGCGAGAACTCACGTCTTCCCGTCTCGGAAATAGCTAAGAAATCCAAATTATGATCCCGAATGCTATCAGCAAAGTGCAAATGTTTAGCCAAGTCACCAAGACCTCTGCTATTTTTGAACATGCCATTCATTGGGAAACTTTTGGGGATTTGGATAACTTTGCCCGTTTCCGGGACGCCTTGTTGGAGGAAGATTTGGATTTTCGACCGGTTGCTTTCAGCCCATACAATGAGCTCAGACCGTCATCATCCAAACCAACCTCCGACACTTCACCAATTAGGTGAGAAAGAAGCTGACCATCTGATGTGGCATTCGCTTCTTCTTCATCCGTATAGGTGGCTGTCAACCCAGTCGATGCTTTAGGAATAACCGTAAGACGGTCAAATTCCATATGCCTCAAGACTTTGGTTGAAACATCAACATGTAATTTAGTACTACCAAGATTAACTCCTATACTAGACAGCTTAGACTGAATTGAATTAGGCGAAAAAGAAAGAAATGACTTTGAATTTAAATCCGTATCGCGGTAGTCCAAGTTGCGTGAAGCTTTGAGGCGCATGGCCCTCTTCAAGGAGTCCTCATCTGTCGCAGACGCTCCGTCCACCGCCGATCCAAACCTCTCACTGCGACGTGGCGGAGTGAACGCAGTGGGAGGTGGAGTAAAAGGCGTAACGGCGCCGCGAACCGTGGGTGAATCCTCAGGCGAAGCGTGCGCAAGGGACGGCATGGACGATGTAGCAGCCGTCCCAGCCACCACCGTCGCTCCAAAGGAGGCAGCCTCGGACGGGGGAGTCAAAGTCGGTGTCGTGACTGCACCCATCCCAACTGCATCAGTCGCCGGTCCATCCCAGGGAGGCAGAGTCGAAGTAGATGCCTCCCCAAGAACCGGCCCACCAGTGCCATGCATGGAGTCCAGCCCAGCAGAGACATGGGCAGCTAGCTTCCCCAGGCCTGG
Organism: Poa pratensis; assembly: GCA_947311845.1. Taxonomy (NCBI): domain Eukaryota; kingdom Viridiplantae; phylum Streptophyta; class Magnoliopsida; order Poales; family Poaceae; genus Poa; species Poa pratensis. The sequence goes on from CAMZMU010000061.1 coordinate 26,553,163, forward strand.
CTCCACTGCGGCCCGGTCCAGCTGCCCGGCCACTCCCGCTGGGCCACGTTCCCGCTCAGCCGGCGCACACGCCAGCGGCCCAGTTGGGCCCTTGCTGGGCTCGGACGCGCGGCTGGTCGCCTCCGTGGGCTGCGAGGTCTGGCTGACCACCAGCTTCCCGTCTGGGCAGAAGCCCACCGCCGAGGAGCGGCGCATAGCATCCGACGCCTGCCCATTCTCCAGCGCCCCAGATGGGCTGGAAACAGCCACCGAAGTGTTGTCTACCTGAGGCATAGCAGTACAGATAGGTGTAGCATCGGCGTCACGCAGCAGACTTGGCGAGTCCCGGCGAATCATTGCCACGATCTCGATCCCCCGTGGAGACTTTGGGTTGGGATTATAAGGAGTGATCGGAATCATCTTCTGCAAAGTTGTGTGAGATGTGACCGCGGCATTTCCCAAGTTTGCCGCTCCCAAAGATGAGTCAACTTCCATGCTAGCATTTTGCGACACATTCATGTCTGGGGCGGGCGCGGAGTCCTCCATCCCCTCGCCAGCACCCACAAAATCATCATCAGCGTCATCCCCCTTGCGGCGCCAGAAATAGGGGACGAACTGTGCATCAGGGGTGAAATCCGCTGACTCGCGGCGGAATACAAAAGCAAACTCCTTCAGCTTCACCACACAAGCCGTACCAACATAAGGTCCAATGTTATCCTGTTGCTTGTCCAGGGGCTTAGAGCAAGGCATCGCCACCAAGATACGCACAATGCCTTTACTCCTCAGCGTGACAAGATCAACATCCAGAGTAGTACCAATCAGAGAACCAACAGCCCAGATACCGAGGAAATGCCTCACAGGATACGGAACCCCCTGAACATGGACCCACACCTGCTCCAGCACTCTCATAGGGAGGACATCCTGCCTCTTCCATACCGAGATCGTAGCTGTTGCTTTAAAGCCCGGTACACACAACTGCATTCCCTCTAACCGCTGCAGATCCTCCACAGAAGGGAGGCCGATAAGGAAAGCATTAGTCCCATGCAGAACAGCCTCCCATGTCCATGACGAGCTCGACGGACACATCCTGGAAACCAAACTCTGAACGGCTGACTCAGACACCGGTTCCCCATCAATCCTCACCAAAGCAGTGGGTGACCCCGACGGAATCAGGTGGGGCTTGTACACACTATCGGGCAGCTGCGTAAAGATCGTCTCCTCAGTGCCATAACCTGCAGTGAAGGCCGTGGGCTTGGGGAGTCGTAGCGTTGGGCATCGGAAAGTTGGATGAGCCCCATTGTCACACACCAAGCAGTAGTGCTTCACCGGGCACCCCTTCGTGGTGTGAGTATCAACCGCACAGTTCCAGCATTTCGACGACTTCTTAGCTTTACCCGAACCCGCAGCCTTTGCCTCGACTTTACCTCCTGACCCAGCTGCCAGTGGCACTCCATCCACCGTCGCAGCCTCAGGCATGACCGTGGGAGCTGCAGCATCCGGAGTCGCAAGCAGCTGCAGACCATGCACGGCTGATGTCGGTGGCGCGAAGAACTGCTCCGTCAGAACCGGAGGAGGCTGAAAACCTGGAGGCTGAAACTGAAGTTGTTGCGGAGGCTGTTGAGGAGGCCTCTGCTTCTTCTTCCTCTTGGGTCTCGGCCCCTGGCCCCCCACTTGCCTCCCACCTGCCCCGCCGGCTGCTGCATCGCCGGCTGCTGGAACTGTTGGTACATCGAGGGAGGCATGGGCATGATTGGCGGGTACAACATCTGTTGAGGCGGCGGCATCAGATACGCCGGAGGACCAGGCTGCCGAGACGGGTTCTGCAGGGGCGGAACGGAGGACCACCCGTCGGCGGCCTAAGGTGAGGTCCCATGCCGGTCATGGATCCGCCGGCCAGCTGTGGAGGCGGTACCCCCTGCGGCCCCCCCTGCACTGGAGGTTGAAGCGGCTGCTGTGCCTGCGCGGGAGGGCGGGCAGGACCCGGCCGAGGAGGTCCACCAAGCTGCGGACGCTGCGGCTGCGGCGCTGCCATGGGGCAGTAGGCCGCGGTCACAGACGCGAACGATCGCACCCAGAGGGGTGACGGCGGCGTGGAAGTGGAGACCGCCTGCGACGAGTAGGATGGCGGCAAGGTCGGGGCGGGAGGGAGATGGTGCAACGGCGTCGAAGGAGCCCGACGAAGATGGCGGCTGAGATGCTGATCAGGTTCGTGAAAGAGCCTGACCGACTCCGAGCTAGGGTTGACTCTACGTGGACGGTGGAGATGAGCCCACAGCGATGAACGGCCCGGATTGAATGTCGGGTGGCCCACCAACAGGTTAGGCAAAATTTGAATTTCCGCCACCGTCGGAACCACCACCTCCGGCGAGCTCGTCACGGTGGCCGCCATGTCGCAGGCTTGGCCCACCTTCTCCGGCATCCTCCGCGTCTCAAGGCGCGCCTTGTCGATGAAGGTCCCGAGGATGGGAGGCGGCGAGACACGCCGTGGAGGCAGGGGGCCTCTCCACGGACCCATTCGAGGAGGCGAGCGCGACAACCTCAGTCCTGACGGCGAGGAAGAAGGACCTCGGCACGGTGAGGTGAACGTGGCATCTTGCTCCCCCGTCGATTGATCCAGTCCCGGGCATCCCTGCACACAGACAACACCAAATCCTTACCTGCGTTAGAAATCGAGGTCGCCGATCGCTCCCAGACCCTGCTCGCCGGCGAGGGATATCCAGCCGTCGTCCAAAACCGCTGGATAGTGTCCGCCTCCTCCGCCCGGCTAGGAGGGTCCCGACAGTCCGACGAGATCGAATGCGACTCATCCATGACGGTGGCTTGCGCGATCTGCACCGCAACATGGTCTGCGTCGAGGACGTCGTGCCCAAGCACCACCGCCTCCAGATCCACCGTCGGGGGCGACACCTCCGCCAGCGAGCCTTGGATGTCCGGGGAACTCGCCGTCAGCGCGCCGAGGCAGGAGAATCGGGAGCCGGAGCTCACATGTCCCCAGGCCGCCGGCGCAAGGGTGGCGCGGCGTCGCCCCACCATCGCCCGCGACGCTAGCTCCGTAATTTTCGGATCAGACCGATACTGGAAGCGCGTTTTTTAGTGCTATCTCCATGTAAAGCTCCGTGTGATGCACTTGCGATAAAATCTCGCGCGAACTAGTTTGTACAAATGTGCGGTATCTGTTCTGCCCGCCTGACTTGCGAACTGGTAAATCAGTTTTGTTGAAACGAAACTTGGGACGAGATTATCCAGAATCTTTTAGAGATGCCTTTACACCGGGCAGAAGAAGGCAAAATAATTCGGCTTTTCAAGCTGCCCATATCATCTGCCTATCTATCTCCCATTAATTCAGAGTCGATCGCAACACGTAGCATCACCAGCTGGACTGACAAGCCAGATTGCCCAGAAATTGTCTGAGCACCAGCCTTTCTCTCGTTCCTAACTGAATTTTCATCCCGATCCCAGGTGTGCACGTCTCTTCTCCAGGACGGCAATGGTCCCCGGGCTACCTAGCAAGGTGCCAAACGACGAGTCATGGTCCTGCCAGTCCACACCAAAAATGTTTCCAAAATATGATTTCCATGTTTCCATCCAGCGCAGAAAGCAGAGGAGAAGACGAGAAACGATGTCTCTCTCCGGATCCCTCTGCTGATCTGGTCGATGCTTTTGCTCTCCGGTTGAAGATACCAAGAACTCGTAAACCACGAAACATACGTATTTGTGCGAGGAGACTGTGATGGCACTCTGTAGAAGACAAGATGTTATCTCCAAGCCGAGAAGCTCACTGAGAACCGTATACAAAAGAATTGGCTGGTATTATACAAGTAGCTAGTATATTTTTTCTCATTCCTTCTTGGGGTATTTACACTTCCATCCGTCCTTACAAAATTCTCGATTTGCTCTCGAATCAACACACATTAAAAAACCTCGGTGTACGCGAAGGAATCGGGGCCATCACAGAGCTAGCAGAGTCTGCTCTCACGCCCACACACATCGATCGGTCTATGGATTTTCACCGTCACAGTTCGTAACCCAGCCCAACCCAAGGGGCAAAAAAAAAAAGATAGCTCGACCAAAAAATTGACATGTACTACTCCGGAGTATCAAATGATCGACGAGGAGGACCAGCTCCGGAGGAGGGACGGCCTGGCGAACATCTGCTCGAGCGCCACCACGAGGGCCATGGCGAGCGACACGCCAAGGACGCCGGGCTGCTGCACCACCAGCCGGAACACGTCCGTGCCGACCACCTCCTTGGGCCTCACCTCCGCCACCGCGCGCCTGCTCTCGGCCTCGTACACCACGCAGCACCGCCGCGCGTACGACCCCTCCACCACGTACGACGGCGGCGCCCCTGATCCGGCGCCGCACGCCGTCACGTGCGCCAGCGTCTTGCCGCCGCCCCGCCGGACGGCGTACACGGGCCGCCGCGCCTCCTCGCCGGCGAACACGAGCCACTGCTCGCCCTGGCGGAAGCTGAACCGCTTGCGACGGACGGTGAAGGCGGGGCGGCCGGCCGCGTCCATGAGCACCACCTCGTTGCCGTTCTCGGACGCGTAGCTGTCCACGCGGTACGCCAGGTTGCCCTTGGCGTCGAACACCGTGAACCCCTTGCAGTCGAACAGCAGCGACTTGCGCCACACCGTGAGCGTCGTCGGCGCCTCCGACGGATCCGCCCGCTCGCCGATGGAGCTGACGACGGCGCCCGGCGCGGGCACCATGTTAGGGTGAACCTTGGCCATGTACGTACTTTGTTCGGTGGATCGAGAGGAATTGGAGAGCTAGCGGACAGGTGGTTGCTTGGGTAGCTGGGTGATTCGGCTAGGTTTCTTGGTGCTGAGAATGGAGTGTGTGGTGGGCGGTACTTATATGCAAGTCTCTCTCTCGCTCCGTGGTGGGCCGGAGCCGGACTGAGAGACTCTCCACCTGCAGCAGACTAGAAGGCAAAAGCATGTTGCTCTGACGTGCGTAGGGACGGGGGTGACATGGGCTGCTGCTTAACGACCTGTTCCTCCTTGATTAATCATAATACTATATATATATATCACCATTGTTTGGAGTAGCATAGAATAAAATCAATAACAATGGCTGCACGTTACTCGCGAGAACTTGGGAATCGATGATGGTCCACAGATTTAAAAAAACTATCTACTAGGGTTTGTCTATCAGTACAATGTTTTTGTTCTACACGCCACATTTAGCAGATTAACTTGATCCATCACACTATTCAAGTTTATCTAGCTTGTGATGAAGGATAAATGCGATTTACTACGCACTGAACGTAGACGCGTTACCCGCTCGATCTAGACGCGCGATTCTTCATTAATATCCACGCACAGCTCTACGATCGCGTCGCGGGCCCGGTGGTTTCGACACGCGGCAGGAGGCGAAGCTTTGGGTAGGCTAGTCTCTACTACGCCGCAAGCAGGAGCGCCTCTAGCGTACTATGGGTCGGCAAAAATCTACTGTAATCCGCACTCGATCGCAACATTCCACTTCTGCAAGCGCTAACGACAACGGTGACTCTGCCCGGTTTAATCAACGGAAGCAACGCGATTAACAAAAGGATGCTGCTGCTGCTGCTGTTAACATCAGTTAAACTATATTAGTTAACTAGCTAAAGCCCGGTTAATCAACGGAAGCAAGGTGATTAACAAAACGATGCCGCTGCTGTTAACATCATCAGGGATTAGACTCTGCATGCCCGCTTTAATCAACGGAAGCAACGCCGATTAACAAAACGATGCTGCTGCTGTTAACATCGATCAGGGATTGATTAAAGTAACTCGACTAAGCTAGTCGCGATCAAGTGTGCTAGCTAGCTACGGTGAATGGTGACGAGGTAGATAGCTTAGCTAGTGGCTAGCCAGCACCGGACAATTTCTTCTTTTGGTAGCATTCGAGGTGTCGTCGGTCATTCGCCGCTTTCACTGCTCAAGAAAGGTGGAGCTTGTGGCTGGGTTTAGAGCCATCTGTTGCCTGCTGATTGGTCGCCTCGGTGCTAAGACTACCAGAGTATTATATTACTCACTATATTAAGGCAGGTGACTTTCTCGGCCTGCTCGCGCACTGTTCCCGCAACAGTAGTACTGTTGCACACTGTTTTTGATCGCGCTGTCGCTGTCCGATCCAACGGTCCAGACCCACCCGCTCACCCTGCATTTTGTGATAACACCCCTTGCAAAACGAGAAACAGCTCCGCACTCCACAACTCCACGGTACGAAGGATTAGTTTGTAATTTCAGAAAATAACAGGGACTTCACTGTAAAAGCGTGCACACAACCCCCTCCCTCTCCTTCTCTCTCGCGCGCGGCCGAGGTCGCCGACGCGCCGCGCTGCCGCTTCGCTCCTCCCCGACGAATCCAAGCATACTACGAGCTCCGTCGTCTCCTCCTCTTCATCCTCCGCGAGTATCGCGTGCTGGGACTCACGAAATCGCCGCCGCCGTGCTTTCCTTCTCCAACTCCGTCCGCCGCGCCATCGAGCACGATTTGCTCAATTCCGGCCTCGCCTCGCCTCCCCGACCACTCCATCGTCCTCCTGGTGATGCGCTGCTCCGGCTAGACCTCTTCCCGACCTTCCCCGTGCCCTCCTTCGCCGTGCCCGTGCTGCTCGCCGCCCGCCGCCGCCGTTTTGGTCGTTGCCGCCAACTCCAGTGACCAAATGGTCCAGCTCCGCCGCCACCGGCTTCCTCGCGGCCTCCTCCCGCGAATACGTGCGGCCCTAGGATTGCACGCGCCCTACAGCGAGCAGAGCGAGCTCGCCGGAGCTCAGCAGAGCTCGCGGCGGCCGCCGTCGCGCGTGTCACACACGCTGACGTGTGGGCCCCACTCAACAGATTTTTTCTCATTTTTAAAAAATAAAAAAAAACCTGCCAAGCGGGTCCTGGCTGTCAGCTTCTAAATTTTTTTACAGAAAATGAAGAAAATTGTAAAATTCATATCTTCCAATCCATAATTCAAACAAATACAAATAATATACCAAAATTTGCAGAAAAATGAAATCTTCACACCTAACACATTTCCATGCATTATTAAACAACTTTCAATAATTTTAATTAGAAGGCTGATGACGTGAAACACACGTTCGTTGGGAGACCCAAGAGGAAGGTATGATGTAGTCAGCAGCAAGTTTTCCCTCAAAAAGAAACCAAGGTTATCGAACCAGTAGAAGCAGCAACTCTTCAGAAGGTTGTCAACGGTGCCAGAAAAATAGCTGTCGCAGGGAGTCTGGACTGTTGACGTGGAATCTGCACACAACACAATCAAACTACTTTGCCCCAACGAAACAGTGAAGTTGTCAATATCATTGGCTTGCTGAAAACAAAGGATTAAACGTATGGTGTGGAAAGTGAGTATTAAATTGCAGAGAATGAAAAAGGAACAGTTTGCAGTTTGTGGTTGTTTAATCAGTGTAAAAGAATGGACCGGGGTCCACAGTTCACTAGTGGTGTCTCTCCATAAAAGATAACTAACATGTTGGGTGAACAAATTACAGCTGGGCAATTGACGAATAGTGAGCGCATGACAATGCATATACATGACATGTTGACTACTATGATATTTAATTGGGCATTACGACATAATACATAGACCGTTATCCAACAGCATCTATGACTAATAATTCACCGCCGGGTTGTCATCCGAGTCCCCCGTTGGTATTAAGTTGCAAGCAACGGATAATTGCATTAAGTAAAGTGCGTAATGTAAACAAACAAATATGCCCGTGGACATAGCATCGTTAGGTTATCCCTAGTGGCAACAGCACATCCACAAACTTAGAACTTTCTGTCACTGTCCCAGGTTAAACGGAGACATGAACCCACTATCTAGCATAAATACTCTCTCTTGGAGTTACAAGCATCTACTTGGCCAAAGCATCTACGAGTAACGGAAAACATGCAAAATCTTAAATAACATATGAGATAGATTGATAATCAACTTGACATAATATTCAATATTCATCGGATCCCAGCAAACACAACATGTAGCATTACAATAATATGATCTTGATCATGTAGGGCAGCTCACAAGATCTAAACATGATGGCACAAAGTGGAGAGACAACCATCTAGCTACTGCTATGGACCCGTAGTCCAAGGATGAACTACTCACGCATCACTCCGGAGGCAGGCATGGCGATGTAGAAGCCTCCGGTGACGATTCCCCTCTCCGGCAGGGTGCCGGGAAGAGGTTCTGAACCCTCCCGAGCTAGGGTTGACGACGGCGGCGTCTCTGGATCTTTTCGTGGATATTTGTTCAGGTGCTTAGGGTTTTCGCGTCGGGGGAATAAGTAGGCGAAAGGGCGCACTACCAGGAAACTGCCTTTCTATAGAATAGCATTTTGTGGCGCACGGAATAGGCATGCGCCACAGAAATAATTTCTGTGGCGCATTGTTTTGCATGCGCCACAGAAATTTGGAATTCTGTGGCGCACCAAAACTAAATGCGCCACAGAAATATGGCTTTCTGTGGCGCACCGGGCTGGATGCGCCACAGAAAGTCACATTTCTGTGACGCACCCGCTGCGTGCGCCACAAAAATGTGGCTTTCTGTGGCGCATCCCCCTACGTGCGCCACAGAATTGTTGATTTCTGTGGCGCATGTGTGCCAGTGCGCCACAAAAAGTTGTCACAGAAAAATCAAAATCTCAGATCTATATTCTCTCTACCCTATCCTCTCACGTGAAACACGCACAGCCACATACTCGTACACGTATCAATCTCTCTTCTCTCTCCTGGCTCACACGCACAGCCACACACTCACACGCACAGCCAAACACGCACAACTCTGGCTCTGGCTCGCTCTCTCTCTCTTCTCTCTCTGGCTCGCTAGCTCTCTCTCCCTCACGACTCAATCCTCTTCTTTCCTCTATCTCCTGGCCTTCAATCCTGGGCACCAGCGACGCCGCCTTCCGCCACGCAGCGCCGCCGTCGCGGAGCGCCTCATCTCCTCCGGGTCAAGCACGGACGAGGGCGGAGCAGGCTCACCGGTCGGACGAGGTTCGTGGAATTGGAGGCAGAGGAGGAAGCTCGCCGGCGGCTCTACAACAGGAGGCCGAGGCGCTCGGGACGGCGGCTGCCGGAGTTATCCGAGCCATGCGCCACCCTCCTCCCCCTCACCGGCCGCGTCGCGCCCGGGCCATCACCAGCTTCGACGCCGCGCTCACCTCCCGCGCCAGCGTCCTCACGTCGCTCCCCGCCGTCGACTCGCTCGTCGCGGTGTCCCCCGCCCTCGCCCTCGCCGGTGTCGCGACTTCCCCGGCGTCCACCTCTGCCGCTTCCCGGGCGACGCCCCTGCCGCGGCTTCCAAGGCGCTTTCATGGCCGGACTCCCCCTCCGTCCATGCTCTCCTTGGCCGCCACCACAGAACCATCGCCGCAGTGGCTCTTCGCCAGCTTCGAATCAGCGGCGCCCGCAACTTCCCCGGCGTCAACCTCTGCCGCTGTTCTCCATCGGGTGGGGCTGCGGCTGCCCACGCAGCCGTATTTTTTTTAAAAAACTGAAAACGAGATTCTGTGGCGCACGGTTGCCTAGTGCGCCACAAAAATCAGTGTATTTCTGTGGCGCACGGCGCGGTGCGCCACAGAAAATAAAAATAGAGGCGAGAAGTCTGTGGCGCACCCACCGTGCGCCACAGAATTCTAAAATGGTGCGCCACAGAAGACCTTTTTCCTACTAGTGGCGGCGGCTGCGGACCCCCGAGGGGCCCACACCACCTGATGATCCCGAAGAGCAAGTCTTGATGTCTGCACAAATAACGGGATTTAGGTTGAGATTCCAAGTGCAGAGTGTATAGTATAGTGGAAGACAGTTTTCCCCACGAGGGGTGACTCGAGGGTTTAATATCGAACTCTCGGGAATCTGAAGTGGTAGATATCTTTTTATCCTTCTTTTGGTTACCTACAAAACAAGGTTAAATGTTTTGGTCCTCAACCTCACCTGTGGTTGTCAAGCACAAGGTGTAAGAATGATATCAGGATAGTTATGCAATGCAAACAGGAAATAAATATGCAATGATGGTAGATGCAATGGTAAATGATATTTTTGGGTTTTTTAAATGATGTATGCAAGATGAAAAGTATTTTTGTATTTTCGGATTTAATGATGGCTGAAAATATAAAAGTGGTATATGGTGTTGGAAAGGTGTTTCTTATGATAAAAAATGGACTGGGGTTCATGGTTTCACAAATGCACTCTCTCTTTATAAAGTGGTAGACAATGGAACACACAAAGTTAACATATGAGATTGCAACACAGGGTTTGATAACAAGTTACTTAGATATATGGGCATCACGTCCTAACATAGAGATCTTTTGGTTATTAACCTCTCTTATACTCCACCAAGATGCGAACTAAATCATAACACATCAGTAATTAAGATAACTCAGAGTATAGCAATAAGTATCATGACATGAAGTGAAAATAAGAACATGCTAGATCTAGCCATGGAGTAGTGGCAATGGTCACGCCCACATCCCCGGTAGCATGGTATTTTAGTTTATCCCTAGTGAGGTAACAGAGTAAGGTAAAGATACGAAAGTGGATCGCAGAACTTTCTCTCACGTTCACTGCACTAGCCACCCCCCGTTACTCCAACTAATGCACACGTTCCCCCTCACACGCTCTCATAAACATGCTTGATCAAAACAAGTAGACAAGAACGGGGTACATAATATGCATCTATACTCATAACTGAAACAAACATTGCAATCTCAAACATATATTAACTCATAAAGATCCACCACAAAGGTATTACAACGGTGATCGTAATCATGTTCAGCAGCTCATACGGTACTAATTAGTGAAGCTCAAGAGAGGAGAGATACATAAGTTACTTCCACAAACCCATAGTCCAGAGGTGGACTACTCCCTCTTCATCATGGAGACGGTGGAGAAGTCGATGGAGAAGGTGGAGACCACGCCGGCAGCGCCCCGCCGGAGTTTTCCCCCTCCAATCTGCAGCTCCTGATCTCCGTTTCGGTGTTTCTGTGTTTCTGCGGCGCTCGTTCCAAAGAACGACGAGGGGCCTTTTTTATAGGCGTTTTTAGGTCAAGACGAAGGCGGTGGAGCGAAGATTGACGGCAACGGAGCCACGAGGCCCAAACGGGTGGCTCCCACGCGGCCACAGTACCTGGCCGCGTGGGCCAGGCCCGTTTGGCCCTCGGGTCTCCGTTTGCATGCTTCCTTTTTCCGTAGTCCTTCTTCCTTCCAAATATTGACGCCCGTAAATTTCCAGGTGATTTCGTTGACGTTTGGGTCCCTGAAACATTAAAATACAAAACTAGGGTTTTCTGCCTGTGCAGGGTTTAATTCCAAATAAATGGGAAAACTATGAAGTATTCCCAAAATCATGATAAAACATTGATATAACCCTTATATGATGCAAATATGATTGGAATATAAGCAAGTAAAGTGCAAAGTTCATGTATGCATTTTACATGCATCACCACCCCAGGGCGCGGCAGAAGGGGGGCCCGCGCCCTGGGTGCGTGTGGCCTCCTGGTGGCCCTCCTCTGCTGCTCCTTCGCTCCGTCAGGCGTGTTCTGGAAAAATAGGCACCCCCGTGTAGTTTCGTCCAATTCCGAGAATATTTCCAGACTAGCTTTTCTGGAATACAAAAACAGCAGAAAACAGGAACTGGCACTTCGGCATCTTGTTAATAGGTTAGTCCCAAAAAATGTATAAAAGTGATATAAAGTAGATGCAAAACATGTAGCAATTGGTATAAAACAAGCATGGAACATCAAAAATTATAGATACGTTTGAGACGTATCAGCATCCCCAAGCTTAGTTCCTACTCGTCCTCGAGTAGGTAAACGATAAAAACAAAATAATTTTTGAGGTGACATGCTACTATCATAATCTTGATCATATAATATTGCAAGGCACATGTAAATGAATGAAGTGATCCAAGTCAATGGTCTATAATTTGCTACCAAATAGATAATGAGTAAACAATGAATCACACAAGCTAAACGTTTTCATGAATAGTACTTTCGAGACAAGCATCAAACAGTTTTGCATAAGTGTTAACTCATAAAGCAATAGTTTCTAATAAAAGGTATTTAATCAACACAAAGGAAGAATTTAGTTTCAGCATTTGCTTCAACTTTCAACATATTTATCTCATGGATATTGTCAACACAAAGTAGTATAACAAGTCCAATACATTGCATATAACGCATGTTGTAACAAAGTTGACACTAGTGTTTGCTTGTGGAAGACAGAAAGAATAGGAAAACTGACTCAACATAAAAGTAAAAGAAAGGCCCTTCGCAGAGGGAAGCAGGGATTAAATCATGTGCTAGAGCTTTTAGGTTTTTGAAAGCATATAGAGATTGCATAAAATATTTGATACTCCTCCCAACCTTGCTAACACAAGCCATGGCTAACCGAATCCTCGGGTGCCTTCCATCAATCACATACCATGGAGGAGTATCTATTTTTGAGAGGTGTTTGTTAATTGTCAACGAATGGTAGCGGGTGAGAACAGTATTCTACCTGTCGAACGGACTTTTAAGAGCGGCTCCCATGAAGGACGTTATTTCTACCAGCAAGGCAGATCATCCCTCTTTCTCTTTGGTTTACACACATTCAGGTATTTCACTGTTTGTCATTGCTTACTGATGAATCAGGGCAAAAGTGTGAAGAGAATTAATTGGTTAAAGTTGTAATTAATTGGGACTGGGCACCCCGTTGCCAGCTCTTTTTGCAAGTTATTGGATAAGCGGATGTATATGCCACTAGTCCAGGTGTAAAAGTCCATCGACAAATAGAATAAAGAATAACCACACTAATTCCTCATGAGCTAGTAAACATTGACACAAAAAGGGAATAATAACATTTTGAATAATTTAAAGGTAGCACATGAAAAATTTACTTGGAGTGGCAAGGAAATACCACATATAGGTAGTTATGGTGGACACAAATGGCATGGATTTTGGCTCAAGGATTTGGATGCACGAGAAGCATTCCCTCTCAGTACAGAGTTTAGGCTAGCAAGGTTATGTAAGCAAACAAGAATATCAACCCGTACACCAAGTTTTATATGACAAACATATTGCAAACGTTATAAGACTTCATACCGTCTTCCTTGTTAACCAAACCCTGTTATTAGAAAATATCTAGACCTTAGAGATACCACCGATGCAAACCAAATTTTCAACAAGCTTTACGGTAGTTCTTCACTAATAGGCTTAACTCATGTGATGCACAATTTAATCATGATCTACTTGTTAACTCAAAACAATTGACAAGCATCAAGTTATCCATTTTAGTGATCTACAAGATTAAGCAAGTTTTTCCTTATACCAATTACCACATGCAACATTTTCTGAACCAACCAAACACCAATCAATTTATTTCATCAACTCTCCAAACAAATATAAGTGAAGCAAGAGAGTACTTTCTACAAAAGAAAGCTAATAGCTCTGACAAGAGATACATGAAAACAAGAGCTAAAAGCTGAACAGCGCTAGATATGAATACTCAACAAATATAAGTGAAGAATAGGAGTATTCTCATGAAAAAGCGGAGCGTGTCTCTCTCCCAATCAAGAATGCTAGGGTCCAGTCAAGCTTTATTGAAAATAAAAGTGCAATACTGAAAATAAAAGCACACAGACGCTCCAAGAAAAGCACATATGATGTGAAAGAATTAAAATATAGTTTCACTAGAGATGACCTGATAATTTTGACGATGAAGAAGGGGATGCCTTGGGCATCCCCAAGCTTAGACGCTTGAGTCTTCTTGAAATATGCTGGGGAGATCCATGGGAGCCTCCCCAAGCTTAAGCTCTTCACTCTTCTTGATCCTATTATATCATCCTTCTCTCTTGACCCTTGAAAACTTCCGTCACACCAAACTCAAAGTAGATCTCATTAGAGGGTTAGTGCATAATCAAAAATTCACATGTTCTATAAAGACGCAATATGATTTGTTACTTTAAACATTAGCTACAGCCACTGATGTTATGTGAAGCTCTTCCACCCAAAAAAGAATTTCACTCAACACTAGTAAAAGAGAGAATGCAAAAATAAAAAGGCATAATCTGTCTAAAACAGAACAGTCCGCAAAGACGAATTTTTTCGAGGCACTTACGACGCTCAGATCGAGAAACTCTGAACTAATGAAAGTTTCAGACATTCATAAAGATTACGCACAAAAAATTTCAGATTTAATTAACAATCTGGTGATTTTAGGAATTTCGTACAGTGAACAGCAAAAATCTGTTTCTGCGCAGCAATCAAAATTAAGCATCATCTTAACATTAGAGGCTACTCTTGGCACAACAATGCGAGAAAATAAAGATACAAAGGAGTTGCTACAGAAGTAAACAAACTCCTTGACTCAATAAAAGAAAAATTGCAGAAAAATAAAATGGGTTGCCTCCCATAAGCGCTTTTCTTTAACGCCTTTTAGCTAGGCACAAAGCATGCATCAAGTATTACCAAGTGAAGAAGCATCAACATTGTAATTTGTTCGAACAATAGAATCATAAGGTGGCTTAATCTTCTTCCTAGGAAAGTGTTCCATACCTTTCTTGAGAGGAAATTGATATTTTATATTCCCTTCTTTCATATCAATAATAGCACCTACAGTCCTAAGAAAAGGTCTTCCCAGCACAATAGGGCATGATGGATTGCACTCAATATCCAAGACAATAAAATCAACGGGGACATAATTGTTGTTAACCATGATAAGAACATCATCAATTCTTCCCAAAGGTTTTTTAATAGTAGAATCAACAAGGTGAACATCCAAGTAACAATTTTCCAAAGGTGCTAAATCAAGCATATCATATAATCTTTTAGGCATAACAGAAATACTAGCACCAAGGTCACACAAAGCATTGCAATCAAAGTCATTCAATTTCAATTTAATGATGGGCTCCCAACCATCTTCTAACTTCCTAGGGATAGAAGCTTCATGTTTTAATTTCTCTTCCCTAACTTGCATGAGAGCATTAGTAATATGTTTAGTAAAAGCCATGTTTATAGCACTAGCATTAGGACTTCTAGCTAGCTTTTGCAAGAACTTAATTACTTCAGAAATATTGCAACCATCAAAATCAAAGTCATTATCATCAAAAGTAATGGAATTATTCTCTTCCTTATTGCTAGAAATTTCAGCATCTTTATCAAGGACAGTTTCAGAGTTATCAGGCAATTTAGGACATTTTGCAATAGAAGTGGAAACATTACCAACACCAACTATCTTGCCATTAATGGTAGGAGGTTTGTTAACACTTGAGTTTGAAGCATTTTCAGAAGTAGTAATAGTATAAACTCTAGCAATATTATTCTTTCTAGCAATTTCATCCTCTCTTTCCCATCTAGCATGCAATTCAGCTAACATCCTCACATTGTTATCAATTTTAACTTGTATAGCATTGGCTACGGCAAAGGTATTACTCTCAATTGTTTCGGGCTTAGCTGCCATCTTATTAATCAAAGAGGATTGTGTTTCAGACATCAATGAAATACAAGTTTCAGCATGAGAAATTTTACCTTGCAAACCAGAAATCTCCCTATTCAAATTCTCAAGTTGATGGCTTATATTTTTTAGCATAGCAGATTGTTCATCCATAGTTCTAGTAAACAGTTGGTTTTGCTCATATTGCTTTTGCATAAAAATTTTAGTGGCCTTTTCAATTTCTAGCATCCTTTCCTCACTAGGCATTCTTGTTCTACCATAGGAATCTCCATAACCATTGCCACTATTAGAAGGATAGGGCCTATAATTGCTATTACCAAAATTATTCCTATAAGCATTGTTGTTGAAATTATTATTTTTAATGAAGTTCACATCAACATGCTCTTCTTGAGCAACCAAAGAAGCTAAAGGAACATTATTTGGATCAACATGTGTTTGACCATTTGCAAGCATAGACATAATAGTATCAATTTTGGCACTCAAGGAGGAGGTTTCCTCAACAGAATTTACCTTCTTACCTGTTGGAGCTCTCTCGGTGTGCCACTCAGAATAATTAATCATCATATCATCAAGAAGCTTTGTTGCAGCACCCAAAGTGATGGACATAAAGGTACCTCCAGCGGCCGAATCCAATAAATTCCTCGAAGAAAAATTTAATCCTGCATAGAAGGTTTGGATGATCATCCAAGTAGTCAGTCCATGAGTGGGACAATTTTTAACCAATGATTTCATTCTCTCCCATGCTTGAGCAACATGTTCATTATCAAATTGCTTAAAATTCATTATGCTACTTCTCAAAGAAATAATCTTAGCAGGAGGATAATATTTTCCAATAAAAGCATCTTTGCATTTAGTCCATGAATCAATACTATTTCTAGGCAAAGATAGCAACCATTCTTTAGCACGTCCTCTCAAGGAGAAAGGAAAAAGTTTCAGTTTAATAATATCACCATCTACTTCCTTGAGCTTTTGCATTTCACAAAGTTCAACAAAGTTATTAAGGTGAACAGCAGCATCATCAGTACTAACACCAGAAAATTGCTCTTTCATAACAAGATTTAAAAGTGCAGGTTTAATTTCATAAAATTCTGCTGAAGCAGCAGGTGGAGCAATAGGTGTGCATATGAAATCATTGTTGTTCGTGCTAGTGAAATCACACAACTTAGTGTTCTCAGGAGTACTCATTTTAGCAGAAATAAAAACAGTACAGAAAATAACTTGAAAGTAAACTAGATGCAAGTAACTAATTTTTTTGTGTTTTTGATAATTGAAAGCAAACAAGATAAAATAAAATAAACTAAGCAAGACAAAAACAAAGTAAAGAGATTGGAAGCGTGAAACTCCCCTTGCAGAAGACTGCTGTCTCCCCGGCAACGGCGCCAGAAAAATAGCTTGATGACGTGAAACACACGTTCGTTGGGAGACCCCAAGAGGAAGGTATGATGTAGTCAGCAGCAAGTTTTCCCTCAGAAAGAAACCAAGGTTATCGAACCAGTAGGAGCAGCAACTCTTCAGAAGGTTGTCAACGGCGCCAGAAAAATAGCTGTCGCAGGGAGTCTGGACTGTTGACGTGGAATCTGCACACAACACAATCAAACTACTTTGCCCCAACGAAACAGTGAGGTTGTCAATCTCACTGGCTTGCTGAAAACAAAGGATTAAACGTATGGTGTGGAAAATGAGTATTAAATTGCAGAGAATGAAAAAGGAACAGTTTGCAGTTTGTGGTTGTTTAATCAGTGTAAAAGAATGGACCGGGGTCCACAGTTCACTAGTGGTGTCTCTCCATAAAAGATAACTAACATGTTGGGTGAACAAATTACAGCTGGGCAATTGACGAATAGTGAGCGCATGACAATGCATATACATGACATGTTGACTACTATGATATTTAATTGGGCATTACGACATAATACATAGACCGTTATCCAACAGCATCTATGACTAATAATCCACCGCCGGGTTGTCATCCGAGTCCCCCGTTGGTATTAAGTTGCAAGCAACGGATAATTGCATTAAGTAAAGTGCGTAATGTAAACAAACACATATGCCCGTGGACATAGCATCGTTAGGTTATCCCTAGTGGCAACAGCACATCCACAACCTTAGAACTTTCTGTCACTGTCCCAGGTTAAACGGAGACATGAACCCACTATCTAGCATAAATACTCTCTCTTGGAGTTACAAGCATCTACTTGGCCAAAGCATCTACGAGTAACGGAAAGCATGCAAGATCTTAAATAACATATAAGATAGATTGATAATCAACTTGACATAATATTCAATATTCATCGGATCCCAGCAAACACAACATGTAGCATTACAATAATATGATCTTGATCATGTAGGGCAGCTCACAAGATCTAAACATGATGGCACAAAGTGGAGAGACAACCATCTAGCTACTGCTATGGACCCGTAGTCCAAGGATGAACTACTCACGCATCACTCCGGAGGCAGGCATGGCGATGTAGAAGCCTCCGGTGACGATTCCCCTCTCCGGCAGGGTGCCGGGAAGAGGTTCTGAACCCTCCCGAGCTAGGGTTGACGACGGCGGCGTCTCTGGAACTTTTCGTGGATATTTGCTCAGGTACTTAGGGTTTTCGCGTCGGGGGGAATAAGTAGGCGAAAGGGCGGCGGCTGCGGACCCCCGAGGGGCCCACACCACCCCAGGGCGCGGCAGAGGGGGGCCCGCGCCCTGGTGCGTGTGGCCTCCTGGTGGCCCTCCTCTGCTGCTCCTTCGCTCCGTCAGGCGTGTTCTGGAAAAATAGGGACCCCCGTGTAGTTTCGTCCAATTCCGAGAATATTTCCAGACTAGCTTTTCTGGAATACAAAAACAGCAGAAAACAGGAACTGGCACTTCGGCATCTTGTTAATAGGTTAGTCCCAAAAAATGTATAAAAGTGATATAAAGTAGATGCAAAACATGTAGCAATTGGTATAAAACAAGCATGGAACATCAAAAATTATAGATACGTTTGAGACGTATCAAAGGCCTAATATAATCTTCTTATACTAATTATAAAACTTATGGAAATGTCATCTGTTAGCCAATTTGTTTTCCGGATTTCCCAACTGTACACACAAAATCCAAATTCGTTTCTTCTAATTATGGATTGAATTTAATAAATGCTCATATAATATATTCCCTCTGATTATAAAGTTAAATTAAATTTTTAGGGCAAAATACAAACTTATTATATCATTTCAAATAAATTAATATTTAGAGATAATTTAACTGAACTATCTCCAATTTTGCAGATATATTTAACAAATGCTCAAAATGGTTTACATTTGGAAATAACCATAATATATTTCCTCTGATTATGGTGCTAAATAAGAAAATTACGGCAAAATGGAACCATATTTGATCAATTCAATTCAGCTAACATATTTGGAGGTAATATATCTTAAATCTCTCTAACTATGTAGTTAAATTTTAAAAATGCTTGATTAGATGAATATTTGGAGAAAATGCAAATTCATATCCTCTAATTATGGATTGAATTTAAACTAAATTTAATAAATGCTCATATAATGTATTTCCTCTGATTATTAAGTTAAATTAAATATTTAAGACAAAACACAAACATATTATATCTAAGAAAGTTATAGCAAAATGGAACCATATTTGATCATTTCAATTTAGCTAACATATTTGGAGGTAATATAACTTAAATCTCTCTAACTATGTAGTTACATTTTAAAAATGCTTGATTAGATGAATATTTGGAGAAAATGCAAATTCATATCCTCTAATTATGGATTGAATTTAAATTAAATTTAATAAATGCTCATATAATGTATTCCCTCTAATTATTGAGTTAAATTAAATATTTAATAAAAATACAAACATATTATATGAATTCGAATAGGTTAATTTTTAGAGACAATATAACTGAACTCCCTCCAATTATGCAATTCAATTTAATAAACGCTTACACTGAACTTAACTCTCTCTAACTATGTAGTTAAATTTAAATAATGCTTGACTAGATGCATATTGGAAAAACACAAATTCATTTCATCTAAAAATGGATTGAATTTAATAGATGCTAATACAACATATTCACCATTTCCATTCACAAAATATATTGACTTCAATTCAATGAATGCTCAAATTGAACTTAACTCTCTAATGTCACCATTTCCATTCACAAAATATATTATGTAACAAAAACAAAAAAACAAGTTATATTCACAAAAATATCCACGCCGCGCCAAAATTCAACTAGTTTTACTTGACTAGTGGCACCTGTACGTGTTTGGAGGAGTACTGGATTCTCGCAAGCCAGATTACGTATGCAGAACATGTTGAGTGCATGCGACACATGGAGTTGAGGAATTGGCCATGGGAGTACTACATAATTTAACCAGGCATTAGATAATTCTCATTGGAGTACGTAGTGCCTAGTGCCGTACGCAGAGCTTGCTGAATGAAACACATGGAGTAGAAGGATTGGATATGGGGTTTTACTGACAACTAGTATTTGTTTGACAGATTAGAAATTATATCATGTGCGGTTGCAGTCAAATTGTTTGTGTGGAGCACAAACAAGACTAGCGTGATTTAATCTTCAGCCGATTATCTAGACTATCCTCCTTCACACAATCTAGACTGTACTCCTTCACACGTGGCATATAGTATACATACAGTCTAGAACTCTAGACTACATGGCTCTTATGCGCCACCTCTATAAGTACATTCGATTTATTTAAGAACATTCAAATGGTAAGATATACAGATGGCACATATGGACTACGGAGTACAATAATTCATGTAGAACCCAATTAAACTATCACATGGTAGGGTTCAAAAGAGAAAAATACCATTCAATGTAAAGCATATAAATTCATGGATAACCAAGTTACAAAGTTCACACTAGATACATGTTGAATACTTAATTTTTAAAAAATGATTGGTAAAATATTGCAATATATATTTTGACTTATTTTATATAGGTTGCGTCGGTGATTTAGTAAAATCCTTAGTTGTTAAGTTTTATATCATACACTAATATACACATAATGCTCACGCTGAAGCCAAACTTGCTAATGATTTACGGTTTGGCCAGAGTCAGTTGCGAGATCTTAGTAGTGAGTATGAATTATAATCATCTTGATAGAGATAACATGTATTTTCCATGTATTATCAATAGTATCAATCCTAATAAGTCACCCACTCATATTTCATAGATGTCTATAGTTTGAACTACATGAGGTTGTAAGTGAGCACTAGGTGAAAACAAATCTTGATAAAAAAACTCACAATATAACATAAGTGTTTTTTTTTCTGAAAATAAAATATTTGATGTCGGCATCT
Organism: Poa pratensis; assembly: GCA_947311845.1. Classification (NCBI taxonomy): domain Eukaryota; kingdom Viridiplantae; phylum Streptophyta; class Magnoliopsida; order Poales; family Poaceae; genus Poa; species Poa pratensis. The sequence goes on from CAMZMU010000061.1 coordinate 26,573,896, forward strand.
ATAATTTGTAAAGATATTCAACTGATACAAGGACACAATTCTAGATTTAAAACGTTCTATTATATTTTTTCGCTTATTTATCACATGATTTGTGAAATAAACATAGTTTTCACAATAACATAGTCATTCAAATAATTAACCCAATGCACATTTTTTGTACTTCAAGAAAATACACAATAAAAAAATAACTAAAGTTTATTCACTTCGGAGAATAAATAAGAACAAATAATTTATTTTAAAGAAAAATCAAAGTAAAAAAATCAATCTTATATATTTGGAAGAAAATTATGACTCTGTTTTTGTGCGCGCGGCCTTTTGTTTGTTGTTGGCTCCTCCTACCTGCAAAATTTGTGACTAATAGAGGTGCATGTCCTCTATCTCGTTGTTTATCGAAGTTTGAATTATATGGCTAGTCCTAACAAATTTTAGCATCTGTATGTTCTATTAGATAGGTCCGGCTTGTTAGGTCAATGTGGCGCCAAAAATCTGTAAAGCTCGGAGGATGTCAACGATGATGATGATCATGTCCAAGCTTCTATTCTCCATCCGTTGTATTTCTCATCCTCCTCATCGTACTGTCTATAGTTTGAACTACATGAGGTTGTAAGTGAGCACTAGGTGAAAACAAATCTTGATAAAAAAACTCACAATATAACATAAGTGTTTTTTTTTCTGAAAATAAAATATTTGATGTCGGCATCTATAATTTGTAAAGATATTCAACTGATACAAGGACACAATTCTAGATTTAAAACGTTCTATTATATTTTTTCGCTTATTTATCACATGATTTGTGAAATAAACATAGTTTTCACAATAACATAGTCATTCAAATAATTAACCCAATGCACATTTTTTGTACTTCAAGAAAATACACAATAAAAAAATAACTAAAGTTTATTCACTTCGGAGAATAAATAAGAACAAATAATTTATTTTAAAGAAAAATCAAAGTAAAAAAATCAATCTTATATATTTGGAAGAAAATTATGACTCTGTTTTTGTGCGCGCGGCCTTTTGTTTGTTGTTGGCTCCTCCTACCTGCAAAATTTGTGACTAATAGAGGTGCATGTCCTCTATCTCGTTGTTTATCGAAGTTTGAATTATATGGCTAGTCCTAACAAATTTTAGCATCTGTATGTTCTATTAGATAGGTCCGGCTTGTTAGGTCAATGTGGCGCCAAAAATCTGTAAAGCTCGGAGGATGTCAACGATGATGATGATCATGTCCAAGCTTCTATTCTCCATCCGTTGTATTTCTCATCCTCCTCATCGTATCTTCTAATTTTGATTATCACCTCACACATAGCCCAACCGACGAAATACATTTTGTTAACTCGGGTAATGTCGTTAGATCGGGTAATTTATGTCAGAGAACACACATGTCATGTAGGGGGTAAAAAGTGGAACTCACCCATATTTTAGATCCAAGTTTTAAACCACAACTCGAGCAAAAAACTTCAACTTTGCACCACAAGTTTGGGTGCATCGGATGGCACCGACTCAAGGGAAGAACGCCCTTATCCTACACTCAATAGTACTATTACCTCTCTTCCAAAATATATTACATTTTGGTAGGCTTAAAATAGTCTATCAAAATGTTTTATATTTTGAGATGGACTTAGTACAGGTTAAGCTCTTCGTCCGTTTGCATTAAAGGAGTATCTATAGATGATCTCCCGTTCCCGTATATTAGTTGCGAACAACTCGTTGGTCATCTTTTCGGTGGGACATCAGAGCTTGCAGCAGTACGTATGCTGTTGATGAGCTAGCCATCCAAATACCAAACGGGGGCGAGCAATGATCGCTTCTTCAGCTGGCCTCCTACATCGATCCGTTGGTTGGGGAGATGCTCCACGATTAAGATTGGGGACAGTGTTAGGACTATTGGCGGAGACCGCTGCCCACAGCACAATGATTTTGTCCATAATCTTCGGCCTAATAATCAATCAATTTATGAGGGAGTGCCGTCTGATAAAGGGTTGTGTGTTGGAAGAAGCCAATCAATTGAACTATCGTGCTTTTCAAATCAAGGTTGCTGGTACGGTCAACGAATTAAGTTGGGCATCCAAACAGCAAGCAGTACTATCAGTTATATTTTCTTCCACGGAAGAGTATTTTATTAGAATTTTTTCTCTCCTTAATAATACTAGTAATTTTGCACGCGCAATGCGCGTCGAACTAAAACTCCTTCTGTTGATATAGATATTTAAAAGGTGTATTAGTTTTCAAAGTTTACACGCAAAACTGTTGCAAGCTGATGTCACGAACGACGACGGAGGTCCTCCTTCGTGGGCCGAGAGGGCGGGCAAGGCAGGTCCAATGTGAGAATCGGCCGTTGTTGTTCATGGTGCTTCATTTTCATCTTGTATTCATGCCTTGCTAATAAAAATAAATTAAACCTTAATCCGCACAGTCTGTTTTGTATGGAAAATAGATACTGATTTCGTTTGCCAAATTGACCGAAGGAAAATTGGATCAGTTTTACTACTATTATTACGGAGAAGCATGAAAATTGTATCTTATTGATGCATCCAAGCTGAAGAATGGACGTGCAAATTAACAGTTTCAGTGATCAAGTTTAGACATAATTCCAAGTTACTGCGAAACCAACAGGTGCTAATTGACATTTATACGTGCTTCCACCTCCAGAATAGATGACTGTATTCAGATGCAACAGTTCATCTTCAGTACCAAATCGATCAGGCACTGTTGACTAAAGAATAACCATCACAATGCAAACACCTCAACCAATTCATTCGCAAAAAAGTGAAACACATCCATGATCCATCAAGCACCAGTGTTACTGCATTCAGAACATCACCTTCAGAGTTCAGTGAGCTTAAGTTATACAGTACTGTACTACCTAGCCAGCAAACTAATGGAACGAACGAAAGAAACGATCCTGATCATGGCTGGGTGGTGATCACCGGTCGAGCTCAGGCATCAGTCGAGCAGCTGGAGGCCGGCGTACTCGGGGCCGGAGATGGCGTCGGGCATGATTACCGAGGGTGTGAGCTCTCCGTCCGCCTCCAGGAACAGCCGCACCATGGTCATCAAGTAGCCGCTCACCACCGCCACACCGGCCTGCGCCGCCACCACGGGAACCGACGCCTTAGACGTGCCCACGTTCTAGAACACTACCTCGGGGCTCGGGCACGGTAAGGCCTCGGCCTCGAAGCTCTTCCGAATCTCGGTTTGTCGTGTACGTATGAACCACCGACGAAGCTGAAGGCGTTCCCAGGCGCGGTGCTGTTGTGCACGACCCTCAGCGCTGCCGCCTCGCCAGGCTCGACGGTGAACTTGTCGGGCGCGTTCCCAGGCGCGGTGATGTTGAGCACGACCCTCAGCGCACGACCCTCAGCGCCGCCGCCTCGCTCACCGTCGCGCTACACGCCCACCGCACCCGCCTTGATCCCGCCAGGCTAGCGACCGTCACGATCTCACGATCGGCGTGTTCAGGTCCGAGCACCACTGGCTGGGCTGATTTTGCTTCGGGCGATCGTGGCCGATCAGAACGATCGGAGTTGTTTACAATCAGGAAACTTTATTCATTACGACACTATTTTCCATCGCAACACGCGTTTTTAGATTTTCCGACAATCTGGATCGTTGATCGAAAATTGAATGGACAAGATTTAAAGTGTTTGCTGCTCGACATCAGGACAATCTGGATCGTTGATCGAAAATTAAACGGAGCAGATTTAAAGTATGCCAACATGTTTGCTCTTTTCTATACTACTAGTAATTTTGCACGCGCAATGCGCGTCGAACTAAAACTCCTTCTGTTGATATAGATATTTAAAAGGTGTATTAGTTTTCAAAGTTTACACGCAAAACTGTTGCAAGCTGATGTCACGAACGACGACGGAGGTCCTCCTTCGTGGGCCGAGAGGGCGGGCAAGGCAGGTCCAATGTGAGAATCGGCCGTTGTTGTTCATGGTGCTTCATTTTCATCTTGTATTCATGCCTTGCTAATAAAAATAAATTAAACCTTAATCCGCACAGTCTGTTTTGTATGGAAAATAGATACTGATTTCGTTTGCCAAATTGACCGAAGGAAAATTGGATCAGTTTTACTACTATTATTACGGAGAAGCATGAAAATTGTATCTTATTGATGCATCCAAGCTGAAGAATGGACGTGCAAATTAACAGTTTCAGTGATCAAGTTTAGACATAATTCCAAGTTACTGCGAAACCAACAGGTGCTAATTGACATTTATACGTGCTTCCACCTCCAGAATAGATGACTGTATTCAGATGCAACAGTTCATCTTCAGTACCAAATCGATCAGGCACTGTTGACTAAAGAATAACCATCACAATGCAAACACCTCAACCAATTCATTCGCAAAAAATAGTGAAACACATCCATGATCCATCAAGCACCAGTGTTACTGCATTCAGAACATCACCTTCAGAGTTCAGTGAGCTTAAGTTATACAGTACTGTACTACCTAGCCAGCAAACTAATGGAACGAACGAAAGAAACGATCCTGATCATGGCTGGGTGGTGATCACCGGTCGAGCTCAGGCATCAGTCGAGCAGCTGGAGGCCGGCGTACTCGGGGCCGGAGATGGCGTCGGGCATGATTACCGAGGGTGTGAGCTCTCCGTCCGCCTCCAGGAACAGCCGCACCATGGTCATCAAGTAGCCGCTCACCACCGCCACACCGGCCTGCGCCGCCACCACGGGAACCGACGCCTTAGACGTGCCCACGTTCTAGAACACTACCTCGGGGCTCGGGCACGGTAAGGCCTCGGCCTCGAAGCTCTTCCGAATCTCGGTTTGTCGTGTACGTATGAACCACCGACGAAGCTGAAGGCGTTCCCAGGCGCGGTGCTGTTGTGCACGACCCTCAGCGCTGCCGCCTCGCCAGGCTCGACGGTGAACTTGTCGGGCGCGTTCCCAGGCGCGGTGATGTTGAGCACGACCCTCAGCGCACGACCCTCAGCGCCGCCGCCTCGCTCACCGTCGCGCTACACGCCCACCGCACCCGCCTTGATCCCGCCAGGCTAGCGACCGTCACGATCTCACGATCGGCGTGTTCAGGTCCGAGCACCACTGGCTGGGCTGATTTTGCTTCGGGCGATCGTGGCCGATCAGAACGATCGGAGTTGTTTACAATCAGGAAACTTTATTCATTACGACACTATTTTCCATCGCAACACGCGTTTTTAGATTTTCCGACAATCTGGATCGTTGATCGAAAATTGAATGGACAAGATTTAAAGTGTTTGCTGCTCGACATCAGGACAATCTGGATCGTTGATCGAAAATTAAACGGAGCAGATTTAAAGTATGCCAACATGTTTGCTCTTTTCTATACTACTAGTAGTGTTGCACGTGCAATGCACGTATCTTCAAGTATTTAAAATTAAAAAGTATATTCTTGTATAATAAAATAATTAATGAATATTAATCTGTACAAACAATCCTATAAGAATCTAAATAATCTTGTATTTCATTTTTGAATGGATAAAGGGAGAGTCTTACATTGTCAAGAAATATCATTCACTTGCTGTTTGGCGGCGCGGCCAAGTTCCAGCACGTCCTGCAGCTTGGCAGCGAGGAGCTCAATCCCCTTACAAATTCAACCATGGCACGTCGAGCTCAAATAGCTCCCGATCATATCGGATGTGGAAACTCGGTGGAAAAGATGCGTGGTAACTGTAGTTGTTCAGCAGGAGGACAACCAGAAGAAGGCGCTCGGGGCACATCTCCACGCTGTCGTACGCCTCCCCGCTCGCAGCTTGGCGTCCGGGCCCGTGACGCCGTCCAACTCAGACTTGTCGCGGTGGATCCTCTTAGCCCTGCCGTTGTCCGCGCATCCAGCTAGGTCCTGCCCGGCCGGCCGCATGCTCGCCCTCAACCGTTCGCCTCCTTGATCGTTCACGTGCCCTCGACTACTCCTCGTCGCCGTCGCCGAGGCCGCGCTCCAATGCTCGCCCATGCCCTTGACCGAGCGCGCTCCGGCCTGGTCGGCCGTGGCCGCCGTCGTCTCCGAAGCCGCGCTCTAGAGCTTGCTTGTGCACTCGACCGCTCGCCTCCCTGAGCCGCGCCAATCGCGATCGTGGAGGCCGCTGACCTGGACGCTCCTGCCTGACCGGCCGCGTCGCCGAGGCCACGAACCATGAAAAGAGAGAGTCAAAACTTTCCTAGGCCGCGGACCATGAAAGGAGAGAGTTAGAGCTTTACCTCGACGTTGCCGGAGAAAAAGTCTAGCCTGTTAACACGGACATGGGACACGGACACCACAAACATTCCTAGCTAGCCGAGCTTGTGCCTAGCACATAAGCAGATCCTTATGCGGTGCATAGCTAACTCCATGTGAGACAGGGTTGTATTCATACACGTTACGTACACGAACTCGTTAGCTATACGGATCGGATCGTGAGCTCATGCAGGAGGGGCAGGACACCTGATTGGCTGATTCACCCTCGCTTGCCTTTATTTCTTTTCCTTCTCTCCAAGTCTCCATTGTATACGAAAGGATCAAACGTGAGCTCGCGATTCCTTTGCATCGTTGATCGAAAATTGAACGGACAAGATCAAAAGTGTTTGCTGCTCGACATCGGGACAATCTGGATTGTTGATTGAAAATTGAACGGACAAGATTTAAAGTATCCCAACATGTTTGCTCTTTTAATAGTAGTATAGACTAGTAGTGTTGCACGTGCAATGCACGTATCTTCAAGTATTTAAAATTAAAAAGTATATTCTTGTATAATAAAATAATTAATGAATATTAATCTGTACAAACAATCCTATAAGAATCTAAATAATCTTGTATTTCATTTTTGAATGGATAAAGGGAGAGTCTTACATTGTCAAGAAATATCATTCACTTGCTGTTTGGCGGCGCGGCCAAGTTCCAGCACGTCCTGCAGCTTGGCAGCGAGGAGCTCAATCCCCTTACAAATTCAACCATGGCACGTCGAGCTCAAATAGCTCCCGATCATATCGGATGTGGAAACTCGGTGGAAAAGATGCGTGGTAACTGTAGTTGTTCAGCAGGAGGACAACCAGAAGAAGGCGCTCGGGGCACATCTCCACGCTGTCGTACGCCTCCCCGCTCGCAGCTTGGCGTCCGGGCCCGTGACGCCGTCCAACTCAGACTTGTCGCGGTGGATCCTCTTAGCCCTGCCGTTGTCCGCGCATCCAGCTAGGTCCTGCCCGGCCGGCCGCATGCTCGCCCTCAACCGTTCGCCTCCTTGATCGTTCACGTGCCCTCGACTACTCCTCGTCGCCGTCGCCGAGGCCGCGCTCCAATGCTCGCCCATGCCCTTGACCGAGCGCGCTCCGGCCTGGTCGGCCGTGGCCGCCGTCGTCTCCGAAGCCGCGCTCTAGAGCTTGCTTGTGCACTCGACCGCTCGCCTCCCTGAGCCGCGCCAATCGCGATCGTGGAGGCCGCTGACCTGGACGCTCCTGCCTGACCGGCCGCGTCGCCGAGGCCACGAACCATGAAAAGAGAGAGTCAAAACTTTCCTAGGCCGCGGACCATGAAAGGAGAGAGTTAGAGCTTTACCTCGACGTTGCCGGAGAAAAAGTCTAGCCTGTTAACACGGACATGGGACACGGACACCACAAACATTCCTAGCTAGCCGAGCTTGTGCCTAGCACATAAGCAGATCCTTATGCGGTGCATAGCTAACTCCATGTGAGACAGGGTTGTATTCATACACGTTACGTACACGAACTCGTTAGCTATACGGATCGGATCGTGAGCTCATGCAGGAGGGGCAGGACACCTGATTGGCTGATTCACCCTCGCTTGCCTTTATTTCTTTTCCTTCTCTCCAAGTCTCCATTGTATACGAAAGGATCAAACGTGAGCTCGCGATTCCTTTGCATCGTTGATCGAAAATTGAACGGACAAGATCAAAAGTGTTTGCTGCTCGACATCGGGACAATCTGGATTGTTGATTGAAAATTGAACGGACAAGATTTAAAGTATCCCAACATGTTTGCTCTTTTAATAGTAGTATAGACTAGTAGTGTTGCACGTGCAATGCACGTATCTTCAAGTATTTAAAATTAAAAAGTATATTCTTGTATAATAAAATAATTAATGAATATTAATCTGTACAAACAATCCTATAAGAATCTAAATAATCTTGTATTTCATTTTTGAATGGATAAAGGGAGAGTCTTACATTGTCAAGAAATATCATTCACTTGCTGTTTGGCGGCGCGGCCAAGTTCCAGCACGTCCTGCAGCTTGGCAGCGAGGAGCTCAATCCCCTTACAAATTCAACCATGGCACGTCGAGCTCAAATAGCTCCCGATCATATCGGATGTGGAAACTCGGTGGAAAAGATGCGTGGTAACTGTAGTTGTTCAGCAGGAGGACAACCAGAAGAAGGCGCTCGGGGCACATCTCCACGCTGTCGTACGCCTCCCCGCTCGCAGCTTGGCGTCCGGGCCCGTGACGCCGTCCAACTCAGACTTGTCGCGGTGGATCCTCTTAGCCCTGCCGTTGTCCGCGCATCCAGCTAGGTCCTGCCCGGCCGGCCGCATGCTCGCCCTCAACCGTTCGCCTCCTTGATCGTTCACGTGCCCTCGACTACTCCTCGTCGCCGTCGCCGAGGCCGCGCTCCAATGCTCGCCCATGCCCTTGACCGAGCGCGCTCCGGCCTGGTCGGCCGTGGCCGCCGTCGTCTCCGAAGCCGCGCTCTAGAGCTTGCTTGTGCACTCGACCGCTCGCCTCCCTGAGCCGCGCCAATCGCGATCGTGGAGGCCGCTGACCTGGACGCTCCTGCCTGACCGGCCGCGTCGCCGAGGCCACGAACCATGAAAAGAGAGAGTCAAAACTTTCCTAGGCCGCGGACCATGAAAGGAGAGAGTTAGAGCTTTACCTCGACGTTGCCGGAGAAAAAGTCTAGCCTGTTAACACGGACATGGGACACGGACACCACAAACATTCCTAGCTAGCCGAGCTTGTGCCTAGCACATAAGCAGATCCTTATGCGGTGCATAGCTAACTCCATGTGAGACAGGGTTGTATTCATACACGTTACGTACACGAACTCGTTAGCTATACGGATCGGATCGTGAGCTCATGCAGGAGGGGCAGGACACCTGATTGGCTGATTCACCCTCGCTTGCCTTTATTTCTTTTCCTTCTCTCCAAGTCTCCATTGTATACGAAAGGATCAAACGTGAGCTCGCGATTCCTTTGCATCGTTGATCGAAAATTGAACGGACAAGATCAAAAGTGTTTGCTGCTCGACATCGGGACAATCTGGATTGTTGATTGAAAATTGAACGGACAAGATTTAAAGTATCCCAACATGTTTGCTCTTTTAATAGTAGTATAGACTAGTAGTGTTGCACGTGCAATGCACGTATCTTCAAGTATTTAAAATTAAAAAGTATATTCTTGTATAATAAAATAATTAATGAATATTAATCTGTACAAACAATCCTATAAGAATCTAAATAATCTTGTATTTCATTTTTGAATGGATAAAGGGAGAGTCTTACATTGTCAAGAAATATCATTCACTTGCTGTTTGGCGGCGCGGCCAAGTTCCAGCACGTCCTGCAGCTTGGCAGCGAGGAGCTCAATCCCCTTACAAATTCAACCATGGCACGTCGAGCTCAAATAGCTCCCGATCATATCGGATGTGGAAACTCGGTGGAAAAGATGCGTGGTAACTGTAGTTGTTCAGCAGGAGGACAACCAGAAGAAGGCGCTCGGGGCACATCTCCACGCTGTCGTACGCCTCCCCGCTCGCAGCTTGGCGTCCGGGCCCGTGACGCCGTCCAACTCAGACTTGTCGCGGTGGATCCTCTTAGCCCTGCCGTTGTCCGCGCATCCAGCTAGGTCCTGCCCGGCCGGCCGCATGCTCGCCCTCAACCGTTCGCCTCCTTGATCGTTCACGTGCCCTCGACTACTCCTCGTCGCCGTCGCCGAGGCCGCGCTCCAATGCTCGCCCATGCCCTTGACCGAGCGCGCTCCGGCCTGGTCGGCCGTGGCCGCCGTCGTCTCCGAAGCCGCGCTCTAGAGCTTGCTTGTGCACTCGACCGCTCGCCTCCCTGAGCCGCGCCAATCGCGATCGTGGAGGCCGCTGACCTGGACGCTCCTGCCTGACCGGCCGCGTCGCCGAGGCCACGAACCATGAAAAGAGAGAGTCAAAACTTTCCTAGGCCGCGGACCATGAAAGGAGAGAGTTAGAGCTTTACCTCGACGTTGCCGGAGAAAAAGTCTAGCCTGTTAACACGGACATGGGACACGGACACCACAAACATTCCTAGCTAGCCGAGCTTGTGCCTAGCACATAAGCAGATCCTTATGCGGTGCATAGCTAACTCCATGTGAGACAGGGTTGTATTCATACACGTTACGTACACGAACTCGTTAGCTATACGGATCGGATCGTGAGCTCATGCAGGAGGGGCAGGACACCTGATTGGCTGATTCACCCTCGCTTGCCTTTATTTCTTTTCCTTCTCTCCAAGTCTCCATTGTATACGAAAGGATCAAACGTGAGCTCGCGATTCCTTTGCATCGTTGATCGAAAATTGAACGGACAAGATCAAAAGTGTTTGCTGCTCGACATCGGGACAATCTGGATTGTTGATTGAAAATTGAACGGACAAGATTTAAAGTATCCCAACATGTTTGCTCTTTTAATAGTAGTATAGATACTATTAAAAGAGCAAACATGTTACGGATACATTAAATTTAACCCGTCCAATGTTAGATCAACGGACCGAATCGTTCCAACAATGTTGAGCACCTCAACACAACTTTTCATATCGTGGGAATTACTTGGATTGCCATCGTGTAAAAGAAAACCAGGACAATGTAGCGAGGTTGTGGTGCTGCTGTCCTTCGTCGGCAGAGAGGCCCTTGGCTCATGGTCGGCTGGCCGCCGGCTAGCGCCCGTCTCCGGCCACCCCGAGATCCCCCGAGCATGCCCGCAGATTCGCCCCGTCCCTTGCCGCAGGAGGAAGAGCACGGAGGTTCGCGCACCGGCAGGTCCGCGCCGTTCCCGACCCGCCACGCCTGCCTCCGTTCGACCCTGACAGGAGCTCAAGCCCCTGTTACAGCACGCGCAGGCGAAGTTCGATTGCCAGCACAAGATTTCCCGTCGGCCCAGATCTTCGTTGTACGAGTGCCAGCACGAGGTCTGAAATCTCCGATCAGATATGCATATGCATGTACTCCGTCACTCCTGCCTGCATATGGTCAGTGTTATGTCCTTGTATACATACGTGTGACTGTGATCAGACTAGCACGGTTGTAGAAGAAAAAGTGGATCGGCTTGAAAACCACATCAATTTGCAGATGTTCAACAGAGCATTTGAACCGATGCACGAAATTTGCCATGCGAGGACCCCTTTATGCACCTTCACATTCATGTTGTGCATTTATAGAGCAGGTTGCAATAAGGTAGATGGATGCCTCCTGACTAACTTCTACAGCAATTGAGATTCACGCATTCTTTGATGTCATCCATTATTTGATGCTAATTGCCTGAAGTTAATTTCCATGATGGGCACTGGCTAAAGTAAACCGACTGTGCAGAGTTTTAGCATGGCACTGACTGAAGACTAAAGTAAACCGACTGTGCAGAGTTTTAGCATCCGAAGGCTATATGGGTTTCTTTGAAGCAGTGACACTCCCTGATACTTCCTGTGACACACTTTGTGTCCTTGAAACAATTTTTTCAAACTGCTGACTTGACACAGTACGGAACAGGCTACTACCTTTCTCAAACATTACTGAGATATTAGTCTCCAGTGTTATAAGTGCATGATTCGTGTCCAACTGACCGAGAGTTGTGTCATAATCATACGCAATCACCATATGTGAATTACGTGAGATTTCTAAGCTGGGCTTGATGTTGGTTCCGTCATGAATCATAGTTGGTATGCTCGACCACCAAGTGATGATCTACAGTCTCAAGTCTTAAAAGATTTCTCCGATTTTATTGGCATGTACATTTGTACTACGAGAGGAGGATGTTGGTGCTATGGAGCCAATTGACGCACAGTCGCCACGGCCGACTATTCGGCGAAATGTGTCCCGTGTCTCCGAGCGCTAGGATGCCAGCGAGCATGCCGAGCTCGATCGCATCCTCAGGCTCTTCGGCGACCGGAGACGAAGACAGGTGAGCGACGTAGGACGTGGGCGGAACAAGGCTGTCGAGGCGGGAGCTTAATGGCGAGGTGGTGGAGGAATGCAGGGAGGCGACGGTGAGGGGAGCCGAGCGAGGTGCTCGTGACCGCGGTCGTGGAGGGCGACTGGCGCAATCTCGGCTCACCGGACATGGAAGCATTGAGACAGTAGGAAGTGAGGGGACAATTGTGTACTGACCATGGAGCAAGGGATTGAGAACGAATAACGCCTACAAAAGGGATGGAGAAGAACAGAGAGTGACATGACAATTTTTTCTTCAGCTAAATGTGTTCCCCGTGCTTGGCAAGGCTGTTCCTACATGTATTGTTTACCTACCTAAATTCCTTTGCTAAAGAAAAATAACCCAGTTTTTAGTTATTTTGTGTTATTAATATGTAAATCAAACGAGGCTAACTCATATTACAACGGGGAACAAATAAAACTATATACATGGTCTAAGTATTTTTCATTCAATTAATCATATTATTTATTTGGACAGGTTATTATGCTCTTTTCTGTGTACTTCAGATATGTTTCACAAGCAATCAAAAGATAAATTATATCAACAATCCTGAAAAACAATAAACACCCTCTTCATATATCACCATTGCTAACTAGAATGAGACAGTGGAGTACTTCACTCGAGATATTTGATCCGATTTCAATTTTGTATCGTGCACTCGAGATATTTGGTCCGATTTCAATTTTGTATCATGAAATAAATTTAATTGGCTTGGTAAAATAACTCAATGAACCGAATATAGATTTACAGACGTGTTTACATTATAATAAAATTATGAGACGTGCGTTGCACGTGCAAGGCCACTAGTAATAGTAAGTATAGAAAAGATCTGCCTTAACAAAGATCTTGTCGAACCACCTCGGCGAACCTTTTCAGAACCTCGGCTATTTTGTATGTCGAGACAAACGTTTGTGCTAGCACGAGGATTGTGTAGATGATTAGCAATGTTTTAAGTAGGCACACTTACCCACTAATCCCGTTTTCAAGGGCAAAGACAAAGAGTAAAAGGATGTCGTGATCAAGAAATACATTTGAAAAACAGCCCCCTGCTAGCTTTTGCTGGACAAGGTCATCACTGGCAACGCTCCCTTTTTCAATCTTTGTGTTTTCTAAAGACGTTAGCAGTTTACAAACTAACTAACACGTAGCCTTTTCTGGATGCATTGCTCTTGTGCACTGTGCACGCATCACCCCACTGAGCTTTTGCCCGATACTATGCATGCATGTACCTGCTGCTGGATCTTGGAACTCACCCTGGGAATGGTGCGGCTTCGTTTGGGTAATTTGGTGCGGGTTTGCGACTGGATTCTTTTTGGTTGGGCTGAAACGGATGGAAAGTCAAAATGGAGTGGGGCGGTGCGGGTGCAGCAAAAATATGGTGTGGAACGGAGCGGTTCGGCTTGAGATAGAATGGGTCGAACCCACGGGTTCAACCCGCAACTTCAGAACCGCACGCACGGCGTGATCGTGGGAACGAGGCGCGACGCACGTACTGCGGTGGGCCCACAACCGCTCTCCTTATTCTTTCTTTTTTCGTTTGGTCGTCGTCTTCTTCCTTCAATCTCGCCGCCCCTTCTACTCTGGATTAGAACAACACGACCTCGACGAACTGCGCGCGCGGCTTGGCTGTGGTGGAGCCGGGGCGTGGGATCTGCACCATGCCGTCCGGGAGCAAGTTCTTCCGCGGCCGGCCGCGTGGGCGCGTGATCTTGGGCGGCGCGTGTTGGTCCCGCGGCTTGGGCGGCCGGCTGCGCCGGCGCGGCGCTGCGGGAGCTGCGCCAGGGACGAGTAGCCCGTCGCCGGTTGCAGGTCCTTCGTTGGTCGTTGCGGGAGCACCGCCGGGGGAGCGCACCTTCGGGGGGCAGCCATTATTAGTCCTAGAAGCCAGTACACGTTGTAGCTAGCAGCCCGCCCAGCGACTAGCTTATCAGGAGCCTACCAGACAGCGCTGCTAAGCTTTGCCAGCAATCCACGGGTTGAACCCGCGGGTTCAGACCAATTTCTCTATGAGGAGCGGTGCGGGTGCGGTTTGAAAAGTCGAGCGGTGCGGGGCGGCGTGGATCAACGAAAGAAATTATTGGTTAGGTTTGGGTTGGGCTGTTAAGTTAATTATGTGCGGTGTGGGGTGGGTTAGGGGTGGATATCGCCCCATTCTCAGCGCGACTTGGAACAGTTCCCCATAAGGATAGATAGCATCTGTCGGGGGGCTACCCCCGGGTAGGGTCAAGGCGTGGCATAAAGATGAGTTTAAAGATATGCCGAGGTACGGAAAGGGCCGACCTGCTTGGGCCTGGGAGAATCCGAGCTTCATCTTGACCTGGAGAGTATAAAGGCCGACCTATCTTGGCCCAGAGGGGTCCGAGGTATCCCGTTGGCCTGGGCCGAGGTTCACTGTCCGAGCTATGTTCAGCCGACCTAACTAACTCGGTGCTATGGTTTGTATGGTGAGTGCAGGAGAAGCTGTCCGAAGGAAGTAATGTCCGAGGTGGTCGGGTCTTAAGCGCAAGACCCGAGGTACGGAGCCCGTCACATCCGTGCCGAGCTAACCAAGGCAAGGAGCTGTAGGTCGGGCAAGAGTCAATGCTCCTGTCACTTCCTGCCTGGTACAAGAGCGCCTGACGCGGGAGCGTCTGTCACGGAGCCTGGCAGAGGCGTGCCCCGGGTTCGGCGGGGCTGCACGTCTCTGACCGCTGACCACGCGAGATCTGGGAAAAGGCTACGAGGTAGCTCTGCCAGGCCACGTCCTGTCTCTGTCAGAGGAGACATGCTAGTTATGCCGTTAGGCAACAGGAGATGGGCATGCCATGTCTTGTTCCTGACAGGAGTACGATGGTGACCAGAGCAGAGGCATGGCTACAGTGTTCAGCGAGGGGCACAACGGTAACTCGGCTGGCCTATATAGTGGGCTTCACCCCCCTCCTGCTTGGGGGATCGATCGACAGAGGAAGAGAGAGAGAAAAGGAAAGAGAGAAAGGAACCTCGGAACCCCCGGAGACACCTCGGATTTAGCTCGGAGTTCCTTCTTCCTCCCGTGTAGCTCCATCTTTTACCTCAAGTTCTCACCATTGTATCATCATACAGCTCGAGGAGCAGCTTGTACTTGTCACTTTGAGCTATACACTGAGTAGGATAGTGCTGCAGTAGGGGTGTTACCTCCACAAGAGGGCCCCGAAGCAGGGTACATCGTGGTGTGCTTTGTGTGCTTGGTTTCTTGGGTTCTCGTTCGTGTTCTTGCGGTTTCTTGCGTGTTCTTGCTTGTGCACTTCTTGAGTGCATAAACCCTCACCGGATTCCCCCAACGACCATTCGGCCCCATCTTAGCCATACCTATGGCATCTGCCGTGATCCCACCACGACAGCATCCCAATGCTATGCTGATATATAGTGGAGCTTAATCAGGAGCGAAACAAGGGAGAGAAACATGTACTCCCTTTGTTCCTAAATATAAGATGTTTTAGGTGTTACACATATTGTCTACATGCATATTAAATTGAGTGAACCTATATACATGAAACATGTCTAGATACACTTTTGTTTGTGCATGTGAATGAAGACAAAAACTAAAACATACAGTATTATATTTGGGAACGGAGGAAGTAGAAATCTGGCTGTACATCGATGGTGACCACACAAAGATCTTTGTGATCCTTCACTTGGAAATGTCCCTTAATTATGCAATGAAATATACAAATGCTCATCCTTAATTCGACGTGGTCCATGCATAATTCGACGTGGTCAATTTGCTGGTCCCCTAGCTCCGCCAATGAACACAGTACGAGCACTGCGAGACAAAATCTATCCTGGTTAAGTTGGCGACCGCCAACATGCATGGAGAAACCGCGAAAAAGTTTCTGGTCCATGCCCAAGAGGCCAAGACACAATGATGGTCGAAACACCACAAACTTCCGTCAATCTCAGGCTACCAAACTGTTTTTTTTTTTTTTTTTTTTTTTTTGCGACTAGCAAAGTGTGTGTGGTAACGTACCAATCTGGCTATAGAAGCATGGAGGGCGAGCAGGGGACAAGGCGATTAACGCCCACAACCTAACTGCCAGATCACAACTAAGCAGCCCTAATCATGGTGTCTTCTCCATGTCGCAAACCAGCGTCGCTACGCTAATTAATCAAATCACCACCTACCCAAGTACACATCACCCGTCTCCTGCCGCTAATCGCCCTGGCCAGGCAAGCTCGATCGCCCCAGCGGCGCAATCCCGACACCGTCGCTCTCCGACAGATCGTCCCCCAACCGGCCGGACGGCGGCCCCCACCTCACCGGCCGGCTTACCTGAGGACCGATCGGGCGGGCACGCATCCGCTGTCGATCACGTCGCGCTGTTCCCCCGACGTTGTGACGGAGCCGGCACGGCAGCTTGCGCGCTCGCGGAGACGTACGTTGGAGAAAAGGCACGGGATCCATGCGAGCGGAACAGGCCATGTGGAGTCCAGGAAAACAAATGATTTGATCCAGCGGTTGGGGAGGAGAGCTAGTTGGCGATCTCAGAGGGTTTATGCATGGTATTGGTATGGGGGTGACGCACGCGAGCCATCTCTGCTTTTCTTTTGGGATTGATTGCTAGTAGATGTTGAGGAATGGGACAACTAGTAGTGCTTCGTATATACTTTTAGTGTGTCCCAACATTTTGTTATTGGTTTTAATCCACAGTATATCATCGGCATACACGAGCATGGTAGTACTAGCTAAGCTAGATGCTAGTGCTTCAATGAAATGCGACCATGTAGATACCGAGATGAACTGCGTTTCCAAAGTAAGTAACGGGAGAATTCAGTATCGGATTAGGGCAATCCAACGTGCCGACCCAATTCGCCCGTCTGCGTGAGTTTCACGGCCCAACGCGGCGATGCAAACAAAGCGATGCCCGTTTGAACCCATTTTCAGACTAAATTTGGATGTATTTGCATCCAGCCAGACATGTCACGGACGGCTGCGTTGTTCTTCTCTGACCCATCCGTTAATGGCACACCATTCCATCCCACCCTCTATCGACCGAGGCGGTTGCCCTAGAATTTCATGACCGATGCACCCAACGTAGCTGCCGCCGGACCAGCTGTCGGCATTGTCGTGCCGTGTTGAAGCCAAAGAAAGAGCTTACCCCGGAGCAAAGGATAGCCGTCGAGAGTAACATGTGGAATGTCTGCAGGAAGAAGAAGAAGTATCATGAATTTGCAAAATTTCAGTTTTAAATAGTTTATATTCTGAGCTAATACAACGAATTTCGCATTAGGATTTTACATGCTAGTAGGATGCATCATTGACTACATAAAAAATAAGATTTTAAAAGTTATAAATATTGTTTTTGAATTACTTAATATATAGGCATCACTAGACCTCAGGAGCCAAAGTGAATTTTCGGCCAGATCTGCTCAGTCTCTGTCCATAAATTCTCGCAAGTCTTTTGAATCCGCAAGCGGATCGGGATCGGGCCACGCAAAGCATCCAAGACGCATGACATTGTTGCTCTTTGCACTACATCGAAAAGCAAAACCGGAGGGCGAACATACTAAACTGGATGTAACATCCCAAAAATTATTAACAAGTATTATTAATACCAAAAATGGGAGCCAACAAAAACTTTTGTTAAATTATATGTGTTGATCTCATATTCTTGCTTGTGATGCTTATTTCCTCTTGTTGTGTGTTGCTTGCTCTATTTGAGAACATAGAGAAAAGAAGAGGAATAAAATAAAAGCAAAACAAGAAAAATAAATGTGGCAAGTGCCACACAAATTCTCCAAGTGAGGATCTCATTTTGTTTCCAACAAAATCTAGTGGAGTGGTATTGCAAACCCTCCCATTTCATCCTTACTACTTATCTCTCTCAAATAATATTTTCAAACTAGTTTTTAAAATTCAAAAGTAAACAAAGTAAAAATAAATTAAAATGCCATAATTGAAACACTATAAAAGAAAATGTTTCAAAACATTTTATTTTGCAAAGCCAATTTTTGTGGAGCTTCTGTACATTATGGGAAGGCCCCACAAATTTTGACAAATTTTTATAAATTGATTTAGTGCCTCAAATAAAATCAAGAAATGCTACTGCAATTAAACAGAAGGACTAAAAAGTAAATAAGAGAAAGAAGAAGGGAAACAAGCAGTGCACAGGAGCCAGGGGGTTTTTGCAAAACCGTCATCGTCTACCTCCCCTAGCTCACTGTGTGCGTGCGTGTCGCCGTCGCCATGGCCGTCGTCGCCGCTCCCAGGCCCCCCAGGGCCCCCCTGCTCGCGTTCACCCTCGCCCCCGTGCCTCTGCACCCTCTGCGGGCAGAGGAGACCCTCTCCCCTCGCCTTAACGCCGTTGTCCCCCGATGCACGCCGCGGAGGAGTTGGACGGCGACCGGCCAAATTGGCCCAGCTCACCGCACCTCGCCACGCGATCCTCTACGCCGCGAGCCCTAGCTCCATCCCGGACCCCCCAGACACCGCGCGCCGGCCTCTCCGCCCCTCTGGAGCTCTCCTGCACCCGACCCACCATGGACCGACCTCGGCCGATAAATACCCCACCCGCACCGTGCACTCCCTCCACTCCACCCCGACCCCTCTCACTCTCTCCACTCCTCAGTGCACCGCCAGGAGGGCGGAGCCACGCCCTCGAAGCTCCAGCTGCCCGTGAGCTTCCTCGACGCTCCGCCGCATCCGAAGGTGGACGCCGACACGGCCGTGCCGTGTTACTGCTCCCCTTCCTCCACTGACCACACCACCTTGATCCCCGTACTCCCCGCACTCACCCGAGCCTTTTGCCCCTCTGTTTTGTGCACAGAGACGCCGCCAGGACACCGCCGGAGACCGCTGCCGTGGCCGTGGAAGTTCAGCGGCTCGCCGTCGACGATTCACGCCGCCCCAGCAAGCTCCAGTCGCACCACGAACTTCCCCGAGCCTCCGCCGTCGCCCTGCACCGTCCCCGAGCCTTCCCGAGCCCTCTAGGTGAGGTTTTGCCCAACCTCGCCGTCGCCGGAGCCACGGCGCCGCCCAGATATGGTCGTCGCCGATGGATTCGTCGCGGACCGTTGGATCTCCATCCAACGGTAGCTTACCGTTTCGGATAGAAAAGAAAGAGAGAGAGACTGACGAGCGGGCCCCGCTCGTCAGGGTTTTATTAATTTCCCTGCGTGCGCTGTGCCGCTGACCAGTGGGTCCCCCATGTCATACATTTAAACATTATCCACACTGAACACATTTTCTATTTTAATTTCAGAAGAATATCAGTACTGGACCCAATTTGTAAAATCAATAACTTGAGATTTAGGAATCCAAATAAATCAAACTCAATTGTTCTGGAAAGCTTATGAAATTGTTTAACCAACCCAATTGGTCTCATGTCATTTAAATAAATAGTTAAAAAGAATTATTGAAAATGCCACAGAAGGTTCAAAATCTAAACTTGTTTGTTTCTGATACTCTGTTAGTCCAAATAATTCCAAACCAATTTTGTTAGCTTAGTATTGCCTTGTATTAGCTCCCCTAATTTTGGTAGAATTATTTAAGCAATATTAATTGTTGACTTTAAGATAAACCCTTCTGGACAAAAACAAACAAATATGTTTATTGGTTGATCCAAATGAGTTAGGACCAATTTTGTTAGCTCACATATAGCCATGTTTACTTACCCCTAAAAGGATTTAATTTTTGGAACAACAGAACATATTTGGTAACCAAAACTTGATTATTAAGCTACTGGATTCAAACCAATGTGTAGGGAGTTTGGTAACTCCAAATGATCCAATTCAAATTGGGTTGTCTTCTACACATCAGTAGCTTTCTATAGAAATTTAGTTTGTATTTTTGTGACCAACAGAACTCAAGTTGTGCAATTAAACATGTTTAACAAGTTTCTGCCATAATTTGGACTTAAACAATTAATGTTTAATTCAATTGTTTTGAAATTAAATTGTATTGTTTGATGTATCCAGTGGCTATTTAGAGCATTTAGGATTGTGATACTGTGATGATGTGATGTTGTTTGAGTAGTTTAGTGATTGCTTGTATTTGTTTGTTTATCGATTAGACGAGAACGTTGCTGGATATATCGAGGAGGGGGAATTTGTTGAACCAGAAGATCAAGATCAAGTCCCCTTTGCCGAGCAAGGCAAGCTACTCTCTGAGCTTGCACCTAAATATATATGCATCTACTTTGATCAAATGATTTACTCTTAAAACCAATGGTTTACAAAACCTTTTCCAAAAGTGTATGGAAATTATTTTGCCACCCTATGTAGTAGTTATGAAACTTTAGGATGGAAAACAATGTTGTTTATTCAAACTCCTTTGGAAATACTTGTGTGGTTATGGAATGCCGAGATGTCGGTGTTAAAGTGGAGAAATGGAAAAATGGGAATGTTTATGAAAAATGCACAGTATCCTAGTACTATGACAACCAATCTTAATCTGTGCGACCACACTTACCCCCATATGGGAACGGGGCTTAGTCATATAATTTGCTCTTATTAGTATGGGATACCTCATCGACGGAGATGACTCCGTTATGCATGAGGGGATGGTTTGTGAACTCCCCTGACCTGGGTCCTCGCTCAAACTCTATGGAAAGATAAGGAGGAGGATTGAAGACTTCATAAATGTGGTCGCCGGGAAAAACATATGAGTCCTCACACTTAGGGTTGCCGACGGGGACCGGACTGAGTGTTGGTGGGAATTATCATATGGGTAGGATCCTATACTAGCATGAGCAAAGGAGAGGCTAGGGTCGGTGGCTCAACTTCGCATACACCTTGTATGGCGGGACGTGGCTGACACGATGAGTTACCGGATGGGTGTGGGATAAAAAGCGTGCTACCTCTGCAGAGGGTCAAAACTATTCGAATAGCCGAGTCCCCGGATATGGACAATTGGGAGGCTGTCCTAAGATCATGTGCAAATTTTTGGAAAAGCTTTTAAGTTTAAAAGAAAATGAATTGGTGATGGTGTGATATAACTATACCAAATGGAGTGGTATGAGTTGTTGGACTAATTGGACCATGGTGAGCCTTGGTCCGGAAAAGAAAGGGTTTGGAGAAACAAATGAGATGGTGATTTCTTTTAAAAATAGTTATAAAACTCTTCTTACCTTTTTCAATAAAGATATAGAGATGTTTTAAAACAATTAAAAGTTGTAAGTTAAAATAAAGCTAGTGCATACTCATGTTGGGGTAGTTTGCGAGTACATTCAAATGTACTCATATTGGTTTCGTCCCTGGCTATTGTCCTAGCCAGACTACGAGGAGGAGCACTACGCCGAGCAGGAGTATGGCGACTTCTACGCGAACTAAGGATCTCCACAAGTCAGCTGCCTGTCGGGTCGTCATCGTTAGAATATGATGTCTACTACGCCGTAGCTTCCGCTGATATTTTGGTTTGGCCCTTGAAGGCACCTATGTAAGAACTTGGTCTAAATGACCATTTATGTAAGACTTTTTATTCGGTATTGTAATGGATGTAAACTTTGGCATCCAATTCGCATAATCGGGTATTTCGGACAGCTAGTCCGGGGTCCCCACACTGGATCAGGACGAGAAGCAGACGGGCTGGGGATTTTTTTGTTTTTTGTTTTCTAAGAGGGAGCACACGGGCTGAGATGCACACCGTGGTCCGACACCATGGTCCGAAAATAAGGAAATAAACATTAAAAGAAACTAAATTTGTGTTTTTTTAACTACTAAATTTGTGTTCAACATATGATGTTTTAAAACATTTCTATAAATAGATAATAAGGTAAATAAAAATGTGAAAAACTCGGAAGGAAAAGGAAAAGGAAAAGAAACAAGTACTCCCTCCGATCTATATTAGTGGGCATAGCTTTGTCTAAATTCATATGTATCTAGTTAAGTATTTAGACTAGATACATGTGTATCTGACAAAGTTGTGCCCACTAATATGGATCGGAGGGAGTACGTGTTTTTAGGGAAAAAACAAAGAACGTGTTGTGCTAGCGCTGATCTTTTTTTAGGCGGCGCGCTCCATACGAGATTCGTGCATGCACTACCGCGCTGGCCCAGGCCCATGTAAGACGAAGGACATGAGCAAGGCGTGCTTCTACACGGGCCTTATCCAAGAGTGGGTTGTCGTGTGAAAATACACATAGTAGTACCATGTTTTTTTAATCTAAAAAAAAAAAGTAGTACCATGTTTTTCTCTCTAAAGAACCATGCGTTCTCTCTGTTTGAAAAAATCAAAAATAGATCTAATAGTTTTATAAAAATCGGGGAAAAACTCATATGTGTACAAAATTCCAATGTGAAATACTTTGTATTTTGAGCTACAAAAAATTGAGAAATGTACAGATCTGAGTTTAGTTGTTTCAAATTTGTTATTTTTGTGTGGCTCATAATATATAGAAAATTGCGCTGTGATTTTGCAAGCTTGTACTATACATCATTAAGAACATTCCATATATTTTTAAACTTTAAATTTTTTTTTGAATTTTTTCAAACAGAAGGAGCACTAGTGGTCGGGAGCCAAAGTGACTTTTCCCATGCTCTAGCAGTGTACTAAGATGCAAGGGTGGACCCAACAGTGAGAAAGAGATAGAAAGAACACTGGATCGGTTAACTGAAACATCAGCGACGTGTAAAAAAAATCAGGGGTTTGGTTCTGACCACCAAAATCTGATCAAAGATGGTGTCTTGAACGATAATCTGGCAAACCTATCAGGTTCAGACTCTTAGAAAATGACTAGTTGAATTTCAGCGCAGCGGCACGCTGCGCCCTTTGCGAGAATTTCAGGCATAGTGAAATAAAAAGGAAAAGAATGACATCTACATGGATAGATGAGAGAGAAGTTTCTAAGTTTCCGGCTGATGCTCTTGTCATTGGAAGCTACATAACAATGGCGATGCAATTTGAGGTTATAAACACTGCTAAGAAAACAAAATGCTAATGAGTAGCAAGTACGCTTTATAGCAATAATTGTCTACAAATCTGAATCTTATTTTGACTTCATAGTGGGATCAAATCTATAAGAAATGCATTGAAACTACGGTATAAGATAAGGCCACATAAGAAACCATGGATACATCAAGCGGCCAGCCATAGTTTATTTGCTTCAATAAACATATCATTACGATCCAAAACGATAGCGCGCAGACATCATATATAGATAGTGACCCAACCATCCATATAATATTACAGATGCTTAATAATCACTCAACTCCATAATTGCAAATAAATTAGTAGATAACTGTGAATGATAAGTTGAAACTTGAAATAGTCAATCACGGTGAATAAGCAGAAGCCTAAATTGTCACATAAGAAATTGAAAATAGCTTCAGCAGAAGGATAAGACGCATAAAATAGCAATGTAGCAGATGGTAAGCATCAACATAGAGTGACAGCGACATCATTTATAAAATCCAATATGGAGAAAACTCTTGCGGAAATCATCAAATGGAAAACAAACCTCCAACAATAGCTCCAAGAACAGCTTGCTCATTGTGATACCATCGAATTTATGGAGCCTACACCTTCTGCAGGCAACCCACAATCATGAAGCAACCTGATCATTTGTTCCATCACAATGCTAACTTTGTTGTCAACTTTGGGGACTGGTTTATTCCCCATATAGAGTGCACTTATTAGTTGCAGTACAGGAATCTTTAATGGGAAATTGAATGGTGTGATAATTGCAACCTGTTCAAAGTTAGAAATGCATTAGAGCTAATATGCCATTGGTAATAAATAGTACTGATACTACTGAACTCTGAACAACGTAATACCGAGTTACATATTTAGAGCTACTATATGGCAATCTGGATGTGAACGTGCAAAGGGATATACAAAACCGGGCAGCACTCGGGAATGAATCATGGCATACATGGCAATAGTCAAATCAAATAACATAGTTATGAAAAACATCATTCATTGTCTTCTGCATTACACTGTGTGTTAGGATTCAATGAGACGACATGGTATTCCCACCTATGTAGTTCATTTGTGTCTGTACATATACCTGAAACTTGACCACATGATTTAGAGAAAGATAATCTACTGTATGAGCAAAAGTAAATTTCTGGATGGTGCCATGGTGATATGTAGCATAACTTTAAGATGTTGGTAGACTCTAGTGTATGTGCAATATAATTTTCTGATTCCAGTCGTATATAACCACTGGTTTGTTTTTACTGTCAGAAAATAGTTAGCAGTTTGCTTATAGTTGCTTAAAGTTAACCTACAGAAGAGGGGAAGAAAAAAATGAAGGAAAAGGATACAAAAGGGACATGAAAATACTACCTGGGGTAAATATTAATAAAGTTTGCACTGGTATGTACTTGCACTGGTATTAAAATTTCGATCGCTTGCTGGAATTCAGTCATTGTTCTGTTGGAACCTTAGCACCCCCTCTGAAATTGAAGATATATAGAAAGGTGTTAATTGACTTACAGTATTAAATGGGTTGTTAAGTTACAAATTCGAAAGCAAGAAAATATCTGATTGACTTCAGAAGATATCAGCACATCGTCACCCCCAAATACTCGTAAGGCAAGCGAAATCTGTCCCGACGCATGAATTATGAAAAAAAAATCAAGCAAGGAGGACAATGGTCATGCAGCTAATACTGCATAACGTATGAGTGGCAAGTGAATTCTTATAACCGTTGCTGTAAAATTGCCTGACCATTAGTCTCATAGAAATAACTCACAATCTTGAATCTTCGGGCTTCAAAAAACTGATTCATGGAATGGATCCGGACAACCTGTGCTAGAAGCCAATGAATCAATAAATATAACACTAACTAATTGTCTTCTAACAATATAATAGAGTTCATCAAATTGTGAAAAGTTTAACTACGTTTTGCGCTTCCATAGGCGAACTGTAAAATAGCGAATGCTCTATGTATTAGCTACTATTTTCGAGCTTTCCTGCAGATCTGTCACAGAAATATATTGTACATAGTTTTATACCATGAAGTAACTTTTAGGAAAAGGCTCATCATATACAAAACAAAAATTGGAAGTTATAGAAAAGAAGATTTACAGTAGCTGGCATAACTGTAATTTTCGGACTATAACTACAGATGAAGCATGCATTGAAGTGTGCAGCCTAGTTACTTTGGTTTTTTGCATCATGGTGAATTAGACAAACAGTCCAAATCTGCAGTACCGAGCCACGAAAAAACGATCTCTTATCCAAGCACTATTAAAAACACATGTGGATAAAATGGAAATATAAAGCCAGTGTGTCAGACACTTATGGGACCATCATTTCTAATATGTACTCTAAGTCTTTTTAACAACCAGAACATAATAGCACAGGACTCTACTACCAATGTCTCTTTGATATTCAGTGAGGATGTTGCCCAATTATACAGATATATCTTCTGCATGAATACTCTATAAATACAATCCACTTATTTGCATCTTCCCACCCTCACCACATAACAGAAATACCAAAGCTCTATCAAACCAAGCAATCCGAAGCTATACTACATTATGCAGCTAGCAAATGAAAAATTATTAAACATGAAAAAATATATACCTAAGGCGGCCGCAAAATCAGCGATTTCAGGGTCCACTCGATTTTTGTGAGTTTTCTAGCAAACCAAGCTGGAGCGTAAAACATGCAGACTGAGTTTAGAAGTCTTGGTCAATCTTTGGAAGAGGAACCAGATGCAAAATCTCTAGATTCCATCTCAAAATTCAGAGATTACAACTCTGACGTAAGTTACACAACTTAAATGCAGAACTCATCTTAAAAAGGATATCTCTCCTCCTGAACAAACAAATGAAGCAATTCTCTTTGTGAAAGAAAAAACAAATGAAGCAATTCTCTTTCTGAAAGAAAAACAAATGAAGCAAATGACCACGTGAATCAAAGCTGACGACGACGTCCACGGCAGCAACTCAAGGTTGGGTTTTCCTCTGGATTTCTGGAATTCGGTCTGAACTTTCAACGATCACGTGAGCCTACCACGTGAACGGAAAGTTGAGATATCATGGGATCAATGATTGGTATCCGGCGCGTCTATCAGCGTCCCGCCCATCAACTAATTATGGCAAGAAATTTATGTGGTTTACTTCAAATAAATACAAAAATATGGCAAAGGGACATACACCACAGGTTAAACAATATCATGGCAGCTCACAGCGGAGTAGTTTGCCCAACAAATATTGTGTCCCCTGGCTTCATATCCTGCAAAGAAGCAGATGATAGCTCTTACTTACATGAGTGTGTAAATATGAGTAGCAATTGGTATCAACTGCCACGCAAGTAGATGCAGACAGTGCAATATTCATGGAGATAGTATGAGAGGTTTTACCTCGGCGAGTCCAGAGAAGTTGATGGGCAGCAGTTTGGAGGAGGCTTCCTGGCCCTGATGACGGGTGAGAACAACAGACTCATTCTCTTCAAGCGAGATAGTGAGTCCGCTCTTGTCCACCACTTGCAGCTCCAGGCCGACCGTGTGAAGCATAACCTGCAAATGACAGAAATGTCAGGTCAACTCGAAGCAAATTTCGCCTAGCTAGTATCAGATCCTGTATACTAATAGTTAATTGCCAGCAAAAATTATACAGCAAGTATTCAGATGTGTGCTTGCCCACACGGTAGTGATTGGACTTACGGTGCATAGCTTCTTGGTAGCCTTGATGGTGAGCTTGAGGTTCTCGAGCGTCCCCTGGTGGTACACGCCGTCTCCCCATGAGAAATCGAAATAGGCAACTGCGAAATCCCCACAATTGCAACAGTTATTAGTACAAAATCGGCCATTCACGGGAGGAGCGAATAGGGTGGTGGGCGGTGATACGAACCAGACATGCTGGCCCTGAGGCAGGCGGAGATTGCCTCAATGAAGCTGGACTTTGGACCCAGCGTCCCCACGATCTTCATCATCACCGGGAAGAAATTCCATTGTTTATTCACGGGGGTTCGAGCAAGCGAGCGATCAGGTTCGGTGATCTACACATAGATGAGCAAATCTGAAGGAAAGAGAACGAAGATCACTTACAGGCTTGGATGGCTCGAGGATGGAAACCATCCGGATGGGCTCCTGGAGGAATAGGTTGGTGGAATGCATCTTGGATCGCCTCCTTGCTCAAATCGGATCGGCGGCGAGGTGGCGACAGCGGCGGAGCGCTGGCCTTCTTCTTCATCCCCAAGCAAGAAAGGGAAGAGAGGAATGTTCGAGACCTAGTGCGATGCGATGCTCCTCCTCCGCTCCTTTCTTCGAGGGCTGCGCCGGCGCGCGAGCAGGAAGGGAGCGTGGCCACCGCCGCCGCCGGTGCGTCGGGGCTGGAGGCGATGCGATGCTCCTCCTCCGCTCCTTTCTTCGAGAGCTGCGCCGACGCGCGAGCAAGAAGGAGCGCGGCCACCGCCGCCGCCGTGTCGGGCTGGAGGGAGAGAGGATGTGAGGATGAGAGGATTAGGGATCTAGGTTACGGGTTTGGTACTATATACGGAAGGACCGATTTCGAAATTTCGTAAAACGCAGGGGCTGTTTTGCAAAATTGCCACTGGGTACTGTTCAATACTGTTCATGTACAGTAACACGATCGCTCACAGCTCGCTATTTCGCTCGTCTTTCATATAGGTAGCAATGTCAGATCTCTTAGAAAATGATATGCCGTATTCGATCGAAATAAAGACAACAATCTCAGCATCCAGTTCCATGACAGATAAACAACACAATCAGTAACTGTTAATCAGCACGGGATGGAGCCATGCGAGCGGAACAGGCCATGTGGAGTCCAGGAAAACAAATGATTTGATCCAGCGGTTGAGGAGAGCTAGTTGGCGATCACAGAGGGTTCATGCATGGTATGGGGATGACGCACGCGAGCCATCTCTGCTTTTCTTTTGGGATTCATTGCTGATACTGTAGATGCTTAGAAGTGACACATAGGGATGAAAACGGAGCGGAATCTTTCCGACTTTTCCGCGGAAAAACGGAAACGGAATGGAAATACGGAAACGGAAACGGAATTTTGCAAAACGGAAACGGAAACGGAAACTTTTATGCGGAAACGGAAACGGAAACGGAACAGCATATTCCGGCGGAATGACCACGGAAACGGAACTTTCCGTTTCCGATAATACGGAACTTTCCGTTTTTGCTATGTGTTGCTTTCCACATCCAGTAGGGCCAGTAATTCCAGTAGAAACATTTAGCCACATTACTTGATATGAATAAAAAAATAAAAGGATCTGAAGCTACCGTGTTTAGTCCATATATACTCGCATATCATGTCCCTCTCGAGTCGTTACCAGTTCGACATTTCAGTGTAGCACTAGTGTTAAGGACGATAGTAGATGTTTCTTAATGTTGCCAAAGTTGATAGCATATGCACACTATATTATATAATCATGATAACTCGTTATATTTTATTTCATCTTAGAAAATTGACAATTTTGTTGGTTTGATTGAGTTTTCGTGCATTATTTAAGGGGTTGCTTTGTTCCGGCAAACATCCGCTTTCTGTTCCGTGTCCGCACCGTATTCGGTACATATCTGTTTCCGATAATTTTTGTTTCCGTATTTGTTTCCGGGGTTTCTGTATTCATTTCCGCTTCCGCAAACAAATATAAAAACAAATGTGGCACCACTCTGTTCCGTCCGTATCCGCTCCGTTTTCATCCCTAGTGACACAGCTAGTAGTTCTTCGTCTATGCTTTTCGTGTGTCCCAGCATTTTGTTATTGGTTTTAATCCACGGTCTATCATCGGCATACACGAGGATGGTACTAATCCCTCCGTTCCTAAATGTAAGTTTTTCTATACTTTTTTACACACATGTAGACATATTTTAGTGCAAGATTCATGTGAACCTTCCAATAAAATATGTCTAGATACATGTGTGTTAAAAAAAAGCTAAAAATGTTTACATTTAGGAACGGAGGGAGTACTAGCTAAGCTAGATGCTAGTTGTTCAATGAAATGCGATCATGTAGACACCGAGATGTACTGCGTTTCCAAAGGAAGCAACATGAGAATTTTGTATCGGATTAGGGCAATCTAACGTGCCGACCCAATTCGTCCATCCGCGTTTGTTTTTATCCGTGCGGTTAGAGGACACGGCTCAACGCGGCGATGCAAACAAAACGATGTTCATTTCCCCATTTTCAAACTAAATTTGGGCTCGATTTGCGACCAGCCGGACACGTCGCAGACGGCTGTGGTGTTCTCCTCTGAACCGTTCGTTAGTGGCACACCATTCCATCCTACCCTCTCCCAATCGAGGTGGTTGCTCTAGAATTTCATGACCGATGCACCCACTGCAGCTCCCACGAGACCCGCTCCTGGCCCTCTCGTGCCCTATTGAAGCCAAAGGAAGAGCTCATCCGGGAGAAAAAGATAGCCGTCGAGAGTAACAAGACGGAAGGTCAGCAGAGAGAAGAAGTCTCACAATTTTGCAAAATTTCAGTTTTAAATAGTTTATATTCTGAGCCAATACAAGGAATTTCACATAAGATTGTGCATGCTAGTAGGATGCATCATTGACTACATAAAAAATTAAAGATTTTTAAAAGTTATAAGTATAAATTGTTTTTTTCTAATATATCGACATCACTAGATCTCGGGAGACAAAGTGAATTTCCATCCTGATTTGCTCTGTCTCTGTCCCTGAATCCCCTCAAGTCTTCTGAATCCGCAAGGCAATCGGGTCACATAAAGCATCGGGGATGCAGGATATTTTTGCTCTTTGCACTACATCAAAGAACATAACCAGAGGGCGAACATACTAAAAATTTCCAGGGACCTAGCGGGGCCACACTAAAAATCTCGCCGTGAAAGATTCCCGTCATTAAATGTTTAACATGTTCGAACAAAATTGTTTCCCTTGACCCATAAAAAATTCTAAATATATAAAAATGATGAAAATAAGAGAATAAACATAAAAAGGAAACTAAAATAGTGTTCAACAGTTAATCCTTTAAAACATTTTAAAATAGATAATAAGAAAATAAAAAATGTGAAAAAATCGGAAGGAAAAAGGAAAAGAAACAAGTACGTGTTTTTTTAGGGAAGAAACAAGAACGTGTTGTGCTGGGCGCTGATCTTTTTTTTAGGCGACCCGCTCCATACGAGATACTCCCTCCAATTTTTAATATAAGATGTTTTAGGTGTTCTACATATTGTCTACATGCATACTAAAATGAGTGAATATGCACACTAAAATGTGTCTAGATACATTTATATACATGTGCATGTGGACAAATGGTAAAACATCCGGAAAGTGGATTGTGATCCCGGGCACCAGTGATCTCTCCTATTTAAAAAATTCGAAAATCATATTTGTGAGTTTCCAAAAAATCTGAAAAAAAATCTAGATGTAGCCCATGGTGTATCCCCACAAACGCGTAAAATTTTAATCTGAGATACTTTATATTATGAGCTAAAAAAATTACAAATCTAGTAAAACTCATGCATGAACTACCGCGCTGGGCCAGGCCCATGTAAGATGGAGAACATGAGCAAGGCGTGCTTCCACACGGGCCTTATCCAAGAGTGGTTGGTCGTGTCAAAACTCAAAATACACTTTTCATAGTATTATTACCATGTTTTTCTCTCTAAAGAAAAGTAGTACCATGCGTTCTCTCTGTTTGCAAAAATATATTTAAAAGTTTTATAAAATTAGTTTTTTATGGGAACATGTGTCTCATTTATAAATAAAGATCAAGTTACAAGACATGTACATACCGACTATAAAACTGAAAAGATATGATAAACCTATGCACAAAATCAGCGCCTATCTCTCTCCTTTGGCACCACCAAAGCGACCATCAGAGAGACGGTAGACAGATCACCTCTTCACCCGAGCTCGGCGCGGCTCTATCACTGATTAGCAGCTTTACGGACCTCAAAAGTTGTTTGGTAGAAGCAAAAAATCTACCATTGAAAGAATCAGACCGGTGCAACATGTCCCCGGACATGCCATCGAATTTCAGAGCTGACACCCCTGCACGACTACGACGTCGAAGGAGGTAGCCAGTACTGTCAGCTCCAACCACAAACCCAACACATGATATACCATCTTCGAGCTGTCACCTGCGCAGACAACCGTCTGCGCGTACTTCAGGATGACACATCCTCCCTGCTCCACCATGACGCCGGAGACAACACCACAAGAACGGGGACATAGCAGAAGGAGAGACACACCTAATGGGGTCGCCGCCGCCTCGCCGACACCATCCATGAACACTAAGTCCGCCAATCTGAGGGATCGACAAACACACAATGCTATTAACTCCGAGACGCCGCCATGAAGGACACCGCCAGTGTGGAGTGGAGGTGAGGCAGATTTATTCGTCCGGGCGCTGCTCCCACAATCCCAACGGCGCGTCACAGCCTACAAAACCAAACCCTAACTATAGAGCGGAGGAACCGGACCCCCTCCCGCCGTCAGAGCAACATGCGGAGGGTGAGGGGACCAGCCCGCACGCCGGCGGAGCTCGGGCGGAAAGCAGTCGTCTCTCTGATCGCCTCTAGCAGTCTAGCGGCTAGGTCACGAGCGAAACGTTTCGCACGCGTGTGAATCACTTGTTCGGGACGGTAGTTTTATAAAAATTCTGGAAAAAGTCATATATGTTCTCAATGATGTATTCTTGTTGCATGCAAAATTCCAATGCGTAATACCTTTTTTTTAGCTACACAAAATGAAAAAATGTACTTATTTGAGTATAGTTGTTTCAAATTTTGTTATTTTTGCGTAGCCCATAATAAAACATGCCAGATTTTGTTATTTTTGAGCTATACAAAACTGAGAAATGTGCAATCGTGTATTATACATCATTGAGAACTTGCCAGATTTTTTTGAACATTTAAATTTTTTTTGAATTTTTTCAAACAGAAGGAGCATTGCTGGTCGGGAGCCAAAAATGACTTTTCCCATGAAGATGCAAGGTTGGACCCAACATTGAGAAAGAGATGGAAAGAACACTAGATCGGTTAACTGAAACAGCAGCGACGTAAAAAACATAAGGGGTTTGTCCTGACCACCAAAATTTGATCTAGGATGGTCTCCTGAACGCAAACTTATCTGGTTCAGAGTTCGATCTCTTAGAAACTGATATCGGATCTCTTAGAAAATGATATGACGTATTCGATCGAAATAAAGACAACAATCTCAGCCTCCAGTTCCATGACAGCTGAAGAACACAATCAGTAACTGTTAAATGGAACTGGAGGCTGACTAAATTACAGTATCTGGTTCAGAGATTGATCCCTTGGAAACCAACCTGCAAGCTTCGATCACTAAGGCAGTAATGTCTGCCTTCACGCACGTTCCACGGCAGAGTATAACAATCCAAACAGTTACATCGCCCAGCTCAGGGAATTCTAGAACCTACACACAACGAACCTGAAAGAACAACAATGCTAAGTACTACACAGAAATTCGACCCTACGCGCTTCAGAAGCCTACGGTGCCACTGCCACTAGACCATCTGCTATTGGCCGTCGACGACGCCGGGATCGACTCGTACCCCTCGAGCCCCACGGGCGGCCGCTGGTTAGCGTTGCTCAGGTACTGGCGCACCGGGTCGATGTTAACGGCGGGCGCGGGAGCGGCGGCGGCCATGGGCGCTGCCCCGTCGGCCACCACGTATTGCTGCACCACCAGCACCGACACAGTCATGGAAAAGTCCGACGACACTAGCATGTCTCCGATGGGCCCCAGCTCTGGGTATTCCATCCAGTCCTCTAGCGCCGACGTCATCGGCGACCCGGCCTCACCGGGGCGCCGGCCCACGATGTAAAGCTCGTGCATGCTGCTGTTCAGGCTCCGGATGGCCGCCACCGTCTCCTCGCTGTTGGTCACCGTCCTGTCGGCGTACGTGATTGCGGCGTTGCCGCTGTTGCGCGCACGGAACTCATCGAGGTACTCCTCGTCCATCTCCAGCTCGGTCTTGCCCTCGCCGCCGATGTTGATCGCGCGCGAGTCCGTGTCGGAGGACGCCGCCGACAGGTACGAGGCGTTGAAGAAGGACCGCCCCTGGTAGTCCGGCGGGAGGAACCGTAGGATGGCGAGGGAAACGCCGGGGTTTTCGACCATCCTCCACGCGTAGGCGAGCGCCTCGCGATCGTCGGGCCCGCCAAAGAAAAAGAGCACCAGGCTGTGCTCGTCGGCCATGCGCGCCGCGGCGGCGCTGAGGCCGCGGTCCACGAGGATGGCGACGGAGCACGGGGAGGCGGAGAGGATGCTCTCGTTGAAGCCGCGGATGTACGGGTTGATCGGCTCCATGTCGCCGTCCACAGTCTGCTGCCTGTGGAAAGGGATCACGATGAGCGTCACGTGCTTGCCCTCGGCGAGCACGGACACGTCGTCGTGCATGGTCTGGTACGGTGACACCGCCGTGAGCGTCTGGATGGAGACTCCTCCAGTATGCATCTCGTAGTTCTCAAATGCGTTGAAGATGTGCTCCGTCATAGGGGGCAAGGTGGAGGAGCCTGACCGGCTGTCCGAGGAGGCGGAGGCTGCGGCGGCGGCAGCCGCAAGCATATTGGAGGCTCGACCGGTGAGCTCGACGAGGTGGAGCGCGTAGATGAAGATCGGGGAGCGCTTGCTCGGGTTGGAGAGGTCCAGCAGCGACAGCACGGACGGCACGTTGCGTGTGGTGTGCACGCAGGCCAGCATGCGGAGCTCGCTGTCGTGCCTGATGCGCTGCAGGTTCCTCCGCTTGTACCCGACGAGTCGCCGCGCCGGTTTTTGCAGGCCCGTCACCACCGGCGTCACCAGCGCCGTCATCGCCACCGACACCAGCACCATCACCGCGAACGACTCGTCGCCCAACACCTGTAATACATTGCTTAATCAAACAATTAATGGCTGGCTGGCACGGATAGAAGAAAATAAAGGGTGGTTTGATTT
This sequence comes from Poa pratensis, assembly GCA_947311845.1. Taxonomy (NCBI): domain Eukaryota; kingdom Viridiplantae; phylum Streptophyta; class Magnoliopsida; order Poales; family Poaceae; genus Poa; species Poa pratensis. Next base: position 26,607,864 of record CAMZMU010000061.1, read on the forward strand.
GTGTACATACAGGCGTATGAAATTGTGTACTCTACCTGCTTGTCTCTCCCAATGTTGAGCACGATCATTTCGACGAGTCCCCTGGTGTTCATGAGGAATCCGAGGGAAACGCCCTCGCGGAACGGCATGGTGTAGAGCGCAGCGATGATGATGGTGCCCATGATCTTGGCAAAGCTGGCCATGAGGAACACGAGCACGAGCAGGCCGACGGTGACAGGGTCGCGCACCTTGGTGACGTTGGTGCGCAGGCCGCTGATGGCGAAGAAGAGCGGGAGGAGGAGCCCGGTTACAAAATCCTCGAGCTTCTCAATGAGCGTCACGCCAAGCGGCCCGCTCGGGATGACCAGACCGTACACGAACGCACCGAAGACCGAGTGGATGCCCAGGGCGTCCGTGCAGACGCCGGCGGCCAGGACGCCGGTGAGGATGAGTGAGACCTCCATGTCGCTGACACTCTCGCCCTCGGGGATGCGGCCGATGAGCCACCACATCCCGGGCCTGATGACGTAGAAGCAGAAGAGCACGAAGACGACCCCGGAGAGGAGCACCCACAGTGACGACAGCGGCGTGCTGTTCACCTCCGTGATGGAGATGGCGAGCGCGAGCAGAATCCAAGCGCACATGTCGTTGACGATGGCGGCGGACATGGCGAGTCGGCCCAGCTCCGTGTTGAGCAGCTTGGTCTCGGCGAGGATGCGCGCGAGCACCGGGAAGGCCGTGACGGAGAGCGCGACGCCGAGGAAGAGCAGGAAGGAGGTCTGGTGCACATTCCGGGACACCTGGTGCCGGAAAATGAAGGAGGTGGCGGTGCCGATGCAGAAGGGCAGCGCCATCCCGGCCAGCGCGACAAAGAGCGCCTTCTTTCCCGAGCGCCTGATGACGTCGAGGTCCATCTCGAGCCCCACGAGGAAGAGGAAGTAGAGGAGGCCGAGGTGCGCGACGGTCTCGAGCGTGAGCAGGCTGCGCTGCGGGAACACCATGCTGGCCCAGACGTCCACCTGCCCCATCAGCGAGGGCCCCAGCACGATGCCGGCGAGGATCTCAGCGATGACGCGGGGCTGGCGGAAGGGACGGAGGAGGACGACGAGGAAGCGGGTGGTGATGACGATGACGGCGACCTGGAGGATGAAGAGCGGGAGGGAGAACTCCAGCGGGTTGACGCCCTGCCAGATGCCGTTGGTGGCGATCATCATCGGCGAGTAGCACACCACCAGGGTGGTCACCTTGCTGGGCCCCGTAATCGCGTCGTGGAGCTGCGCCGTGACGTTCGTCCGCAGGGCCTCGGCGTTGGCATTCAGCGGAGCTACGGTGGACGCCATCGTGGCGCATGGCACTGATCGATCGCCGGCCGGCTTGACCGATCAATGTGCCTCCCTGGAATGTGCAACGAGGCTGAGGCGGAGCTCGGATCTGGGCTGCCGAAGAGAAACGGAGGGACGAAAAGGTCAAACGAGATTGCGAGGGGTCACTTTCAACGTGGTAACGGCTTTTCCACCGGTTGCCCGGGGACTTTGGAGTTTGCGAGAGGTCTCCGGCATTGACCGATTTCTTCGTTATTCTACCACGCCACGAATCGCGTGGTTCTCATTAATGGTCGGGCCGTCTTGGTAGAAACATGCAGTTGCTACTTTTTTTTTTCGATAAAGGGATCTTTATTACTTAAAGAGTTTTAAGCATTACACCCGGCCTCTGCATAATTAGGATGCACACAGCTCTAACAAGTTCACAAATCTCGAAACAACAAAAGATAAAAGGCGAATTACATATCAAATTGAGAAATTGTAAAGACGCCTAAGACGGAGGTGGTGGAGGTCCAATCCGGAGATTATGCTGTCACCCATGCTGGGAAAAGAACTCCCTCGCCGCAGCCTCCAACCGAGAGGACACCTCCAAAAACAGGTCTCGGTGCTCCACACGCTGTAGGGACGACCATGATCGTAGCGTAGCCGTGCACCGGTAGATAACCTGCATAACAGAAGTATTTTTATCATTAAAAACCTTGTCATTTCTACTTAGCCATAGCAACCAAATAACGGCAATCGCTCCCACCCTAATAAGAAGTTTAAACCTTCTATCCACTCCGTTTAGCCAATTGCCGAAAATATTCGCAACGCTACGTGGGGGAATAAGGTAGAACCTATCTGGATGGCTGACCATATAGACCTAGCAAATTCGCACTGGAAGAATAGATGCTTAATTGTCTCATCATGATGACAAAAGACACACTTTTTACTTCCGTGCCAATTCCGTGCAGTTGCTACTTGCTGGTCTTGCCTGACCCATAAACCGTGATGTTGTTGTACCGGAAATGCATCCCGCCATGTTTTGACTTCCCTGCAGGCTTATCTCTCACCACCGATTCGTGCTGTAATTTTACAAATTGACCCCTCAACCCTCAACCCCATCCTCGTTCTTAAGTCCTTCTAATTTTGCACAAGGCTTTCCGTCCCACCACACATTTTAAAGAGATTTCGAATTTATTAAATTCGGACTAAAACCAACCAAGTTTCTCACTTGTTAGTAAAATCATCTCGTGGGCTTCGAGCATTTTCATTCATGAATCGTGCGAGATGATGAACGCCGAAGAAAATTAGGCAACACATGGTTGAGTTTCAACATCTGTACAAACTGGCTGCAAAGAAGTACTCGAGGGTGTCACCGATGAATATTCTTACGATGGTGAGCCCGATACCTAATGGAGATTGCTTCAGAGTAAATGCAAATCTATTTGGCATATGCTACGCGAAAAAAGAATTCACATGTGATAATATGAGGATATGATTGATGATATATATGCAAGAAATAAAATGATTTTACTCATGATGAAATGACATGAAACAAAAGATAATTGGCATAATTCGACGGACAAAGCTATATCTTGGTTAAAAACTTATCTCGCATACTTTTGACACTTGTAAGAAGTGTTTGCTATATTTTAGCTCATTTTTATCCATTAAAAAAACTTATGAAATTAGACGTATGATATGTAACTACAGAAAAACAAGATGAAAGTGTTGTCAAATTAAGGATATAGAAGGTATCGTACTTTACCTCATAAATGTCCTCATCAAAATTTTACACTCTGGCTAGTATTGCATATCTTTTATGAAGAAGTGGATGACCAGTGCAAGAGAGAGGTAGACCTTGCATTAGGAGGAGTTTTTATGGAGTTTACTATTGCTCAAACTTGGGAATTGATAGACAAAATCTAGGAGGATTGAAAATTAGATAAAGAATGAGATGGAGGAGTAAAACTTTTGAGTATGACTGCATTAAATATTTCTATAAGGATGGTAAAGTTGATGAGTTGAGTGGAGATTTCCATCTTCATTCTGACATTCTTTGGATATTATAAAGCCTTTATCATGCATTTGCAGGTACCAGAAAAATTAGGAACCCCGTGTGAGCCCAACTAAGAAAATTATGGTTCAACCAGAAATAAACTGGGTGTCATACCTAAGCAAAATAGGTCTCCGTACGTTCCAGCATTACCACATCCTAAAAGAAAAGACGAGACATGCGATGGCAAGCAAAATGTTGCGTGTAAACATGGGAAAAAAATGGTACAGGTAAGCTAATACACCGTTAAGCAAACATTGTTGTACCTAAATAGTCTTTGCACCTTAACCCTCCAAGTGAGAACATGATCCAAACGGAAAAAGAAGCATCTTCCCTCATAAAAGGTAAAATTAGAAGTAAAGGTGCATGTAAACCAGTATCACCATACTCTTTTATTATAGTACATATGATATTGACTCTGTTGGGGAACGTGCTATCTAAGACAAAGTTTTCTAGCATGCACGAACAACCCAGATTCACTATGAAGGTGCAGGTAATAAGATTATACCCTTTGGAACCTAAATATACAAATAAAAATATATTTCTCGGAAGTTTTAAATTCTTTATAAAATTACAAAAATCCATCGAAAGATTAAATCACATTCCATTACATAATTGTTTTATTTAACATTTTAAACCAGAAAAGTTTGGATTTTGCAATGGCGTTTGTGCCGGTGGAGATAGGTGGGGGGGGGGGGCAGTGTGTATAGGTATAGCTACTAGGTAGGGCTATATTCTATTATGAAACTAAAGGAGGACCAACTTGTAAAATTATAAAACACAAATCTTGACGCGATTAGGCCCGTTGGATAGTCCGGGACGTCTACATACAGTGGGAAAATCCGCTCCGGATCGTTGTGCACTTTGCTCTCGGGACGTCGTTCTCGCGTCGAGGTCTACTAGCGTGGAAAAAAAACACATGCGACTCCTGGTGTAGCACGGGAAACCGATAGACTGGTGGTGGATACGGACAGGCAATCTACCAACCTTCCCCAAGTAGAGGAAGGAAGCCGCGATCGATAACGATCCGTCTTCTCCTCACCACACCACAACCCTCGGCCCTCGTGCGTTCTTAAAACCCCAAAGACTCGGAAGCAGAAAGAAACTCCAAAAGAGAACCCAGAAGCAAGTCGTCGACGACGCCACCGCGCAAGCCCCAACCCGGTACCATCCAGGTTAGGCACCGCTGCCGGAAGGCGGAAGCTCTCATCAGTTTTACTTCCCCCTGTAACTTCGATCGATCTTTCCGCTCGTTTAAAACGTGGCGTGTTTCCTGCTATGCTGCTGCAGGGTTTCGGAGTTTCTCGGTTCGGTTCTTCGTCTTCGATTGATTGGAAGGATGGATGTGGCTTTCGGGCCCGAGGAGCAGGTCCTGTGGCCGGCGTCGGTTCTCGCCGGCGTCGTCATGTGCACCGTTGTAAGCTCTCGATGCTCTCTGGCGCTTTTCTTTTCTTAGTTCAGCCTCTTGTTTAAGTTTTACGAGCGGCTTCCAGATCGTATCCTCCCTGATCTTGTTAGGAGATGAAGCGGCTAGCGGTGTCTTTCCTGCTGGTGCAATTAATTTAGGTTGTATTTTTTGAAACGAGAATTAATTTAGGTTGTAGTCATCTCGACATCTCCACAGCTTTCTTTCGGGCGAAGCCAGTATTAGTTGTAGCAGTACTGGCCAGTCAATGAGGCAGATAGGAGTACTTGTCGATGCGGGTCCCATAGTGATAGGTATAGACAACTCAGCCGCGCTGACTGCTACGCTGAGCACACTGTGTTCAGAAAAAAAGATGATAACTTCGGCGTATTCTGAAGAATTGCAATCTCGACTCATCTCGTGTAGATTTATTTTGTTGGTGCAATGCAAACCATTATGAGAGAAAGGTTCCTCTCAACAGCTTTGTATTAGACCTGGTTGTTCCAAACTGCATTATTCTAGGGTATTTTCATATGCTTGCCAATTTTTTGCCATGTCTCTACACCAACTTGCCAATCAGGAAAAAAAAGCGTTTTCACATTGTACGGTACAAATTCTAAAAATATGTAAATATTGATGTATGATGTGAAATTCTTATTTACTTAGGAATAAACATGTGTGCAGGCCACAATGAAAAAATATATGGACCACTTGACTTTTCTAAATATGCAGTTCCATAGGTCATTCCGACGTTACGCATGGGGATTTTGGGATATTTTAGTTTTGAAAACACAGTTATAGGATTTGTTCAAACATATACAGAGCAGTGAGGTTGGGAGTCAAAATTCCTCTCCCTCCGTCTAAAAAAAATGTAATACATACACGAATTTTCAAGAATTTAATTTGGCTAACCATCACATCAAAGATGAGCATGTTATATGGCATAAAAGTGCAACATTATCGGAGAGCACACGGTCACAGGATATATTTTCTGTATATTGGGTGCGCTTAGGCATGCCTTACATCTTGGGATGGAGGGAGTATAACCTAATAGATATTGACTAGTTTTAGCTCGTATTCCTGTCAGTTACTATTTTGAATTGAAAACCTTGCACCTCTAACTCTGAAGTTGTCATCTTTGAAAACGTTATTCTCAGCTATGTAACCAGACAGTTTTTGTAATGCATTGTATTGTACTGCCAAAATTCACTGTTTGTCCTTTATATATAGGTATATGAGACAACTCGACAGGTTAGCTCTCGGTGCTTCAAGTGCTATGATGGGTTAAGTCCAATGCAAAAGGTTGAGTGGAACAATAGGTAAGATATGCTTGGCCAAACTTCTATTTATGTACATTTTCATAGTATAGCTGACTGTTTATTTTATTTTATCTAATTGTGTAATACAACCGATCGATAGGGGTTTCTCTACGTTCCATGCATTGGTTGCCGCTGGCGTTTCTTTTTACTTGGTCATGGTATCTGGCCTCTTCAATGAAGATGTCAATAATGGCATAATCATTGATAAAAAATCATGGTTATCTGACTCCATGTTTGGGGTAAGCTGTGCATTTCAACTTCAGTCCTAGTCAACTTGGAGCGACTCAATTTGTTTCTCAATCGGCATGACTTATTCCTGAACTTGTATTACTGTGCAGGCCTCGCTTGGTTACTTTTTGACAGACTTGACGATGATCCTATGGTATTTTCCGTCTTTAGGTGGAAAGGAATTTGTAAGTCTACAGTATATTAGCCCACATACTGTCTCTGAACAAGATTTATCTTTGTGGTTTTTCAGATCGGTTGTTAATGTATTGATTATTTTTCAGCTCTTGCATCACGGACTTTCCATGTATGCCATCTGTCTTGCTTTGTTCAGTGGGAAAGCACACATGTACATACTGATGGTCCTCTTCACTGAAGCCACCACTCCCTTTGTGAACCTTAGATGGTAACGTTAAACGTCACTAACTGTTTGTTAACAGTTTAAATTAAAATGTAAGTGTTTCTGAATTAATAATTATTTGGTGTAGGTATCTGGATGTTGCTGGTCAGAAGACTGGCAGCCTCTACTTATGCAATGGATTGGCTCTGTTTGCCGGATGGCTGGTACAATACTCGCTGCTCTCATGATTTATCAGTCTTATTCTCTGTGCTTTCAATTCATGGAGTAGTATATATGATCCATGAAACTAGAATCTTGCATGCTACATGTGAAATGGAAGATCTCCTCCCTCTGATGGATTGGAAAATCTAGTTAGATTCAGTGTCGGCTGCGTTTACTAATTCTGTTAGATAGCTGAGAAAGATGAGCCTGTCGACTAGAGTTTTGCCCCGTCTGTCTCTTTTACCAGACTCAGATGCTCAGAGATGTATTTCTTTGGAACATTTCTGCCTTTACCTTTTAGGTGGAAAATATATGCTCGATACGCTTCTCTGCATCGCGGGTCAAATGAGAAATGCCGATTTTGTGATGCAGGAGCAACGCCATGCCATGCTCCCCTGTTACTTGAAGCCTTTTATGGCTAGACATGCTTACATGCTGCAAACTATATATGTGATTAACACCTTTTTGTTGTTGGATTGCAGGTTGCTCGGATAATCTTGTTCGTATATTTCTTCACGCACATGTACTTCCATTTTGATCAGGTATGCATGGCTGACCAAGTTAGTCGTGGATCAACTGAAATTCCATTTACTCCAGCTAACATATAACTTGAGACCTAGATTTGTGTAAGCTTAGAGCGTTGCTCGATATATTAACTGAACCATGCTACCCTTTCCAAAGAAAAGGATGAAGAAAATGACACTAAAATGCCATGGATGAATGACTGTTCTAGGCTTCAGATTCAGACACTCCGATGACTACGGTTCTCTGATGACGCGCTATACTTTTTTTTTACACAGGTGAAGTCCATTTTCCCGCTGGGATTCTACAGCACAGTGACGGTGCCACCGACGTTGGCAGTGATGAACGTGTTCTGGTTCTGGAAGATCACCAAGGGGATGGTGAAAACCTTGTGCAACAGCAAGAAGCATGCTGCCGAAAACGGGAAGACGGATTAGAAAGAAGGATGCAGCAATTCTAATATTATTTTCTTAGATCAAATTTGTTCTTTTAGTAGATCATAATTGCTCCTTGTACATAGAAATATTGCAAAAATCTCTATGAAAGATGATCGCTGTGAATCAGTTTGTTTGCCTTTCCTAGCGACTCACGGCCGCAGGAAAACAAACCCATCGTTGCTGGAGCAGGATCCGCGAAAAGGTGATTTAGCGGTGGGTGTCGCTCTACCATAGCGATAGCATCGAAGTGGCAACTAAGCAACTCTAGCTGCGGCAGAATTGACTGATCGGCGATCGCTGCGTCGCGTTCGCGTCGACCGCGTCGTCGACTCAAAACTCAAAAGCGTCTGCGCGACCACACTCTGTCGCCGGCGCTCTCGATCCGTTCTTGTCCTTTCCCCACGAGATTGAACGGCAGCTGTCTCAAGTATATACGGCGAACAACTGACGGCCCGCAGTAGCGCACACTGTCCTGTTATATTCTCTTCTTCGGCTGTGAATGATACAGCACCACCGTATTCAGAAGTACCTCTTTAGAAATATTCTCAGACACTTATGAATTTTTTAGTACGTTCATGACGAGAATTCTTGTAAGAGGTCGTTTCGTAGCCATCCTTTTGGGCCGGAATCATGAAGTTCATTTGTGATTCCATACTCAACCTAATTGGTTGTCATGTAATTGGACATGTCATTTCATTTGAATAATACCTATGGTATGTTATGTCAATTCCTATGTCTAACCCTGTCATTTCACTTTTCAGGGTTTAGGTTAGAAACGAAATGATAGTTGCCAAACGATCTCTATATTACATTAGACAGAACATTCCATTTTAAGCCAATGCAAAATCTAACTTTCAAACGTAAAATTAGGCCAGTGCCAGACGTCATTCGGGTGACAATTTGACTTGATATGCCGTCTCCAAGCCGTCCAATCTGATCTAGGATCACAACCCTGAACCATCCGATCTTTGGAGTACAAGACACCAGTTCATGATTTTTTAAATATATGTTTGCAACATAATCAAAGCATTTTTCTCCTGATATGTTCAAGACATTTAATAAAAGTCTCGCAACATATCAATAAAATCCACACAACATTTTTTGTGTGGACATGACACATCAGCGTGAAGAAGATGTGCAACTTATAAGCAACGCTTTGCAACACCGCAAAAGACACTTGCAACATGAACACGGTATTTGCAGCATACATCTAGATTCATTAGAACATGGCACTTATGCGTTTATAGCAAAGCACACATATAGCATAAAAATCCACAAATTCCGAACCTACCTTTAAAGCGCTGACCACACATTGACTTGCCAATAACACATGTGGCTCTTGGAACCGATTGGATCTAGATCCCGTGAATTCATACTCATTTTGCCCAAACTGATCTTCATCGATTCACCGCGGGGTGGAATCTCGTGTTTAGCTCTAACCTGACACAAGCTCCATTTTGTTCCATGGTAGCCGAGACCAGTAATCAGAGGTTACATTGTAACCGGTGGCACTGTTTAACGAAAAGATGCGTAGCTTCCGCGACCTGCTGGGCGACCGCCCGCGCGGCCGCACGCCGCCGCCGCCGCCGGACGGCCAAGCCCTCTACCACCGTGAACCCGCCCTAGGCCTGCTTCCACCACCGCCTTCCACCTTGCCGACAAATTTTCGGCAGCATACCTCGGTCTGGCGCCCCGGCATTCTGCATCTGGATCTGACGCGGCGGCCGCCGTCGTCGTCCGCAAGCTCCCGTCCCGGCCGGCGCGCCGGGGACCGGACACGGCCACGCGCTCTACCTCGCCACCGCGCTCGTCTACGCCTCGTGCCAGCAGGAACTTCGCTGCGCCGGCGTCCCTCGGCTGGGTCGCGCCCCGATCTGGGTTGGGAGGGGTCGACCGCTCCTTCCCGTCCCGGACGTTGTCAGCGGGGCTCACGACGCCTAGCTCCGTCTCCCTCCGTCCCCACGGCCTCCCGCCACCTCCAGCCTCCCTGCCAAGATCCGCGGTCATCACCCCCGTCTCTCCGGCAGCCGCCCCTTGCCGCTCGTCTCCTCGCCACCGACTGACCCGCCGTTGCCGGCAGCTCTCCTCGAGGACGGCAAGTTCATCCCGGCCTCCCCCGATGTTGGTTTCGCCGTCGTCTCCGTTCGGCCTGTGCAACCGGGGTCGCCGTCCTCCAGTGGCTCGCGGAAGCCATTCCTCGCGCTGGGCTCCGTCCCTCAGCAGCTGCTCGTGCCTGCTGTGATGGCGCCGCCGACGTCCGCCTTCAAGGCAATCTCCTCTCCGCCGGCGTGCAGCGGGGTGAAATCGACTCGCTTGCGGAGCATCGTTGAGGGCTCCCTCGACCTCGACCTCGACGCGCCGTCTCCTACGGACTGCGACGCCTGGCGCCGCACAGGCTGCCCGCCGTCCATGGCGATTACAGCGGCCCTGGTTGGCATACTGCGGATCTGTTGCCGATATTGATGACGCTTCCTCATCAGGCATCGCGATACGTTGCATCGCGGATCTGTTCAGCCTGCCGGCTGTGCCGCTGCTGCCCACGCCTACTCCGCCAATGCCTCGTGCTCTTGCGGCCCTGCCCGACCCCGAGCGTCGCAGCAGCAGCAGGCTTGCGGCAAAGCCACAACTCACAGCGGTCGGCAAAGCGCAGCGTGTCCTCCACAAGAAAATGGGGCTCGACTTTGGAGATATGCCCCTGGTGGAGGCTACAAAAAAATTCACGAACACCTGCAAGAAGGCTCCGTTCTCCGATACGGCAATCAACGGGTTGAGGACCCTCCTCAGATTGAACCTGCCGTCCATGATGGCAGCGGATGAAGCTTTGATTGGCCTTGCTGGCCCAGGGGGAAGCGACTTCCCGCCACCGACGGCGCTAGACGTCTCCGCCTGAGCTGCTTCCCGATCCTTAGACCACGCCGCGTAGTTGCGTTTTGAAGAGATGACGATATATCTTTCTGAGAGATTAGACGGTGTAGGTTGAGACCTTTTCGTCTTGCATGCCTGTCTTGTTTGACTTTTTTCTTTTGGCCTCGGCCGTGTCATGTTTTCTTCTCCTATATCAATATAAAAGGCAAAGCTTTTGCCTCGTTTCAAAAAAAAAAAAGACCAGTAATCATGAGCTCCACTGTTTCTCCTTTTCAGTGTCTCTTTGGAGGCAAGGTGCCATTAAGACGTTGAGTGCTTTCTAGGGGTTGGGAGAACGACCTAGGTATAAAAGGATAGGTATCAGGGGCGGAGCTAGGTGCAAATCAGTGGGGTCAAATGATCCCAATGACCCAAAGCAATTCCTTGGTAAATTAGTGAAAACTAGTGATCATTTGTACAAGATGACACCGATTCAAGAGAGATGACCCCAGTCCTCTTCTCGGCTGGCTTCGCCCCTGGGTATGTTGTAGGTGTACCACGTGGACAAGGCGATTGACGCATGTGTTCGATTGATCGGTTATAGGGAATCATTTTCTTATACGAATTAATACCCATATATGAACTTGCATTTGATACAATTATTATGGGATGTTTGGAACAATGATTTGTGTTTGTAATTTTCCGTACATATATCGATGAAACTTGAACTAAATAGGACCGGATTTTTGTTGAGAAATAAGGTACATAGAACACGAGCTCACGTATTATCAAAGCCACGACGAACGTCTCACGATTGACGGGGCACATCACATGTCACCGAAAGACTTTCATGGTTAGATATTGCAACCTCATGGTGGCGTTGTGCGGAAGAAGAATAAGATTCTCCCTTCTCCCTGTTCACGTCATTAGCTCTGATCTCGCACGTGGTGTTGAAGAGTGTCGTAAATTATCTGGTTGTTGCTCCCTTAGAGCGGTGGATATCGTTTGGTCTACAATGTGTTTGATTCAAGCGTTCCATCATCCATGGCAATGAATTATGCCCTAATTGCTACCCTTAGCCTTGTGCACAAAGACTTCCCGGGTTTTGTATTAACAAAGTCAGGCCGGTTCAAGTAGGGGAGCGGCGACATCTTCACGCCGGCGGCTCGCTCTGGTTGCGGTATTATTCGTTGGATGGTGTAAGGATCTCGATTTAATTGCTATTATGTTTGAGATCCTTTGTACATCTTGTGAACTTTTATAATTCTCGCAAAAAAAAGGTGTTAACACTTGGCAGTTGACGTGGGCGCACCCTTCGGGTACACCACCTTGCGTATACCTGGTGCACAGCAAGACTAAAGGCCCATTGGGTGGCTCAAGAGAAGCCCATGACAAGGGCCCAACAAGGAAGCCTACTGAAAGGACATTGTCTCCTTATCTAGTTTTGTGTGTTTGTTAACAACATAAGTGATGATCTTACCGTGTGCCAAAATACTACAGGTACAATAGATGAGATGCACATGGTCTTGAGTGACCCCTCTAAACGATGAAGAAGGTTGAAGACGGTGGCCCGTAGATTTAATTCTATTGAGTCGTAGGGAAGCCGTACTATCAAGAGGGGTTGCTCTTTAGAAAGTTTGGGGGAAATCATATTTTGCATATACATACCAGATATACTCTCCTCAGTCTTTCTACAACCTTGGTGGAAAAATATGGTGATAGTTCCATCGAAAAACAAGCCAAAGTGTACCTATTCCGGATGGGCTGTTTTTCGTCCGGAATTCCGGGTGATTCGGAATTTTCCGGACCATTCCGACTTGATTCCGGGTCAGCTCGATTCGGTACTGGATCGGTCCGGAATCAAGTTGTTAGACGTCCGGAATATTCCGGATGGTTCGGAATTCCGGATGAAAAACGGATTCATTCCGGATTGCACGTTTTCTGTCAAAAACGGCTAGTTTTTCGGTGGACCTATTTAAGGGGGTCCTTCTTCTCCAAGAGGATTACCACGACCACAAATATCTTACCCACCATTGTTGAAAGCTTGAAACTCGTAGATCTCTCTCCCTACCCACTCAAACACCTTGTCCTTCTAGGACTTGGGAGAGTTGACCTAGATCTACACTTCCACCAATGAGATTTGATTTCCCCCATCCATTCCTTTGAGGAACTTGTTACTCTTGGGTTCTTTGGAACCCTAGACGGTCGTTGGTCGTTCTTGTGGCTTTGGGAGCCGCGGGGACTAGCCGGGAGCCTCCAATTGAGTTGTGGAGTGTGCCTCATCCTTGTAAAGGTTTGTTGCCGACCTCGAGGGCATCATATAGTGGCTCGTGGAACTTCTCATCGGAGGATAACACGAGGGAGATACGGTGTGCCATATCAAGGCTATTCGGAGTTCACTTTGTGACTCCGCACCGCTCCAACGAAGACGTAGCTTCCATTGGGAAGTGAACTTCGGTAGAACATCTCCGCGTCACCGTGTGGTTATCTCTTTACCTTCCTTTACTTGTATTGCTACCTTATATTGTGTAGAATATCTTGCTAGCTTGTTAATTGCTCATCATATAGGATTGTTCACCTAGTTGCATATCTAGAGAACTTATATTTGAGCAATTTCCAAATTTGTATCAAAAGAAAAAGAAAATTTGTAGTTGCCTATTCACCCCCCCCCTCTAGTCAACCTACTCGATCCTTTCAATTGGTATCAGAGTAAGGTCTCTTTATTAAGGGCTTAACAGACTAAAGAGGAGGATGACTAGCGACGAGGAGTTAATGCTAAGAAACAACAAGAGAAAAATGATAGAGAACCTGGGTAAACTCCTTACTTGTGAGCCGACAGATCTATCAACGCTACCAACTCTCTCTCTCTCCCTCTCAAAACCATAGGTTACCTATCCATGAGATTTGCCATGGTACCCCACGTCAGCAGTCACATGAGATCAACGTTTTATTGCATACCCGATTTACCAAAGTTCAAATGGCAGGAAAATATAGTAAAAGCGAGTAGGCAATTACTAGGACGCGTAGCGTTTCCTCTGTCATATCACTGTGTAAAGCAGTTTCCAAAATATCAACCGCGTGGCGTTTATTTCCTACCCTGCACTGCACCTCTCTGCGCACAGGAACCAACCCAGAAGACACAAAGGAGCCTGCCATTGCCGCAAACATGCCATGAAAAAGGAGGAGAAAAAAGGAATCGCACTCCTCCAAAAATACACCAAATAGGCAAGTACCCCACGCGGCCGCGAACCGGAGCTCTCTCCACCTTCCTCTTCCCTTTCCCGGCTTCCCCCTTGCCATCTTTCTCTCCTCCTCTCCGCCATAGTTCCCGCCTCCGCTTTGACCGCCTCCCCCATATCTTCCTCCGCCCCCGTCCCTCCAACCCGCAACCCACGCACGCGCAGACCGACCGATGTCAATGTGGCGATTCTCCCGCTCCGTCCTCCGCGCCGCCTCCGCGGCAGGCGGCCCCTCGGCCTCCGCGTCGCCGTGCGCGCGAGCCGCTGTTGCAATCCGGCTGCCCCCACCGTGCGGGCTCCAGCGGTTCCGCTTCGCCGCGTCGCTGCCGGCGGCGGCGGAGGCGGCCGTGGGGCGGGACGCGGAGACGGAGGTGACAGCGGAGGAGGCGCGGCGCCTGATGCGGCTGGCGAACGTGGAGGCGCTCAAGCGGCGGCTCGGGGACGGCGAGGTGATCCCGTACGCGGAGCTGCTGCGCGCCTGCGAGGAGGCCGGCGCCGCGCGCACCCGCGCCGAGGCCGCGCGCTCGCCGGCGCGCTCGACGAGGCCGGCGTCGTCCTCCTCTTCCGCGACAAGGTCTACCTCCAGCCCGACAAGGTCTGCTCGCCTCGCATTGCCGCGCTCCTCCCTCCTCCGCATGGTCGTTCCCAATGTTTCAGAAAATTTTACTCTTCGGTCTGAGCGCTTCGTGTTCGCGTCTCCGTTCGGCGATTCGGGGGGACCACGTTGGGGTTTTCGACCCGTGCTCATGCCTGGCGTTTTTGAAAATTTAAGGCGTCTTCGATTTGCCCAAGGAATGCGTTGACGCTCTCACTAATTCGGTCCCGGATGCCTGACGGCTTTTGTACTTTTCCGTGCGTCCCCGCTCCGATGGTGACCATCAGGTGTTCGGTAGATTTCCTCCAAGTGCAGGGCTACAGGGGCACTTGTCTGATGGTCCAATGCTGCATCAATTTTCAGTCCAAGTTCTCCCACGTTTTTATTTGGCAAATCCCACCATCCGTCGCTCGATTTCACTCGTACAAATTGTCCAAATTGCACGGGCCACTCGGTAGCAAAGCGATAGTCAGGCGGACTATATGCGTGCCTGCAAACCTGAATTATGCTGTACATTTTGTTACGCACTGTTCAACTTCAATAGCTGATTAGAGGTTTGGAACTGACTTAGCATGCTTGGAGGAGGACAATGACCGGACTGTTTAGATTGTAGAGCCAGAAGCGATCCACTTGTCGGTGACACTTTTTAGAAAGAAGCCACCCGGTTGCTTCAGGACTTCTATCCCAAGTGGTGGCGACTGGTGGGTGATGGCTCACTACGTGCTCCTCCTGGGTGCGCACGCTAGCCGCACCAGTGCAAAAGCTACCACCGTTTCTTCCATGGGGAAGAACTCTTCCGATTAAGTGTGGTGGCAAAGCACCAAATAGATACCTTAGCCAGCTTGCTTTGTTCTGCCTTTTCTGTGTCATGCAGGATGGGTCATTGCCGTGGAGAATTATGTGGCTCTTTACACTGCTTTTTTTCTTGTTTCCATCGTAAATGGGTGACTTCTGGTGCAGTCTATCATGTTATCTAATAGTTGTTTATCGTACTAAACTACCAGTCCACCATGCCCATGCAGACAGTTTGTCATTTTATAGCAAGATCCTTTAGTTGGTGACAAACAATGTGATTTGTCTAAAAGTCGTCAGTTTCTTGCAATGCCCATCATACATTGTTTGTTTTAAGTAATTCAGAATCCCATTGCATGATCTTTTATGTTGTCACTTTTCTTATACATGGTTTGTTAATGAGCACATCCTCGTTGCACACGCTGAACATTTGTGAGCCTTGTGGCTAGGTGAGCAAAAAGGAAAGTTGCATCTCAATATTTTATTCTCATTGGTTGATGGTGGTGCATGTGTAAAATTAGTTATTAAATGTGCGAGGCAAAAGCATGTTAGACAAAAAAAAGGAGTAATATTGTGAGCTGAGGTGAGGGCCTAACCTGAGGTAGAGATTGATAGTGGCTGCTGGGAGGAACTCCTTCACGTTAGGGTTCTATCCTGGGAAGAGCCACCTTAAATAGGTCAGTCAATGGGCTGGGCCAGATGGGCCACAAAGAATAATAGGAAGGCCCAGTATGTCTCCAACAGGTATCCAACACTCCCCCTCAAGATGGGTGATAAATGTCGATCATTCCCATCTTGTCACAAGCAAGATTACACTCTTTTGTCCCCAATCCTTTTGTCAAACAGTCTGCCACTTGTTGTCCTGTCCGCACATAAGCCAATGATATAATTCCTGCATCAATCTTCTCTTTAATAAAGAACCTGTCTATCTCCACATGTTTGGTTCTGTCATGTTGGACTGGGTTATTTGCTATGTTTATGGCAGACATATTATCACACCACACCTTCAAACTTCCTTGCCTCAGCACTTTCAGTTCACTTAAGAGATTTCTTACCCATAACATTTCACTCAAGCCTTGTGACATAGCCCTATACTCTGCTTCAGCTGTTGATTTAGAGACAACAGATTGCTTCTTGCTTCTCCATGACACCAAGTTTCCTCCAACAAAGACACAATATCCTGAGGTGGATCTTCGATCATCCAAACAGCTAGCCCAATCTGCATCACAATAGCCATCTACATCCAGATGTCCATTAGCTTTGAACCAAACTCCTTTTCCTGGAGTGCCCTTCAAGTACCTCAAGATTCTTTGAGCTGCTTCCAAGTGTCCATCCCTGGGATCATGCATATAGCGACTCACAACACTCACTGCATATGATATATCTGGTCTTGTGTGGCATAAGTAGATTAGTCTGCCAACAAGCCTTTGATATTTCTCCTTGTCTACAGGGTCTCCAGACTCTGCTGTAACTTTATTGTTTTGGTCAATAGGAGTTGAAGCTGCTCGACATCCCATCATGCCCATATCATCTAAGAGATCCAAGGTATACTTTCTTTGAGACAGTGCTATTCCTTTGGAAGATCTGGCAATTTCTATTCCAAGGAAGTATTTCAGTTTCCCTAGATCCTTCACCTCAAAGGCTTGACTCAAGCATTCTTTCAGTTTTGCTATTTGCACATCGTCATCTCCCGTGATGATAATATCATCAACATACACTGCAAGAATGGTGATTTTCTGTCCAGAATGTTTGTAAAATAATGTGTGATCTCCATTGCATTGACCATACCCCATGCCACACACAGCTTGTCTAAACCTATCAAACCAGGCCCGTGGAGATTGTTTGAGGCCATATAGTGATTTCTTCAGTTTGCATACCTTCCCTTTAGTTTCAGGTGTGGCAAATCCTGGTGGCATCTCCATATACATCTCTTCCTGAAGATCACCATGCAAAAAGGCATTTTTGACATCAAGTTGATGCAAGGGCCATCCGAAATTTGTTGCACAAGAGATTAATATTCTAACAGTGCTCATTTTTGCCACTGGTGCAAAGGTCTCATCGTAATCGATGCCATAAGTCTGACTATATCCTCTTGCCACAAGTCTTGCCTTATATCTTTCCACTTTTCCTTCTGCGTTTTGTTTTACTGTATAGATCCACTTGCAGCCTACTGCATTTTTTCCTTTTGGGAGATAAGTTAACTCCCATGTTTTATTCCTCCTCAAAGCCTCTAATTCTTCCATCATCGCATTGCACCATCTTGGGTCCAACTTGGCTGCCTTCCAATCCTTAGGAACAGAAACAGTTTGCAGTGAAGCAACAAAAGCCCGAAATGAGGCTGACAACGCCTTGTAGGAGATATAATTTCCTATGTCATAGTCATCATAACTATGTCGCTTTATGGGCTCCAGTTTCCTTATCCCTTTTCTTATTGCAATTGGCAAATCTAGGCAATTATTGGGTTCAGTCTGAGATTGATTTTTTTCAGCAGAATCTACACTTGTGCTCCCTTGGTTTTCATGTTCAGTGGGTTGCTCCCCCGGTCCCTGATCTTGTTGCTTCTCCTGCTGATCAACTTGTTCCCTTTGAACTTGTCTTCTGGAGTACACAAGTGGATTCTGCAGCCATCTTTGTGGTGGTACGGGACTACCAGGTGGTGTAGGTGTACCAAGAATTGCAGGAATCTCCGCAACAATAGGAATTTGTTGATGTTGATGTTGCTGTTGATCACCACCTTGCTGCTGTTGGTTTCCAATCTTCTTCTCCCCCTCTTGAGCATCACCAAGATCACTCTCAACAAATTCATGCTGGAACAAGCCACTGAGATCACTCTCACCGCCATAAAAAGGTGCTGACTCGCGAAACGTAACATCCATGCTGACAAATGTCCTCCTGTCGGTGGGACTCCAACACTTGTAACCCTTCTGTCTGGAGGAATAGCCAATAAAAATGCACTTGATAGCCCGGTGATCTAGCTTGCCAACAGATGGCCTGTGATCCCTTACAAAGCATGTACAACCAAAGAGTTTGGGTGGAACAACAAAGTCATTGTTATTTAGAAGAAGTTGGCATGGAGATTGCATACCTAGAATCTTTGAAGGCATTCTGTTGATCAAATACGTAGCAGTCATAACTGCCTCACTCCATAAGAATTTGGGAACATTCATTGTAAACATAAGAGACCGGGCCACTTCAAGAATGTGCCTATTCTTCCGCTCAGCAACTCCATTCTGGGGAGGGGTATCAGGACATGAAGTCTGGTGCAGTATACCTTGTGAAGATAAGAAAGCAGCAAAAGGTTTGTTGAGATATTCAGTACCATTATCAGTTCTGATCACTTGCACCTGAACATTGAATTGGTTTTTCACATAGGCACAAAAACTCTGAAAACAAGTGAACACTTCATCTTTGTGACGCATAAGATAGATCCAAGTCATTCTGGAGTAGCAATCAATAAAAGTCACAAAGTATTTCATACCACTTACTGACACAACAGGACACGTCCATACATCAGAGTGCACTAACACAAACGGGGATACACTTCTGATCCCTCTACTAACATAAGAGGTTCTTGTATGCTTAGCATATTCGCAAGCATCACAACATAATTTGGTTTTGTCCACTCCATTCATTACATCAGGAAAGACTCGAAACATTTTATCAAACGCCATGTGGCCCATTCGACAATGATGAACCAGTGCCATACTCTCCTTTCCTCCAACGATCGCAGCAAGCACAGAACTTGCCTCATGCCCCATCTTGTCACGATCCATGTGCCAAAGACCTCTATGCCTGGTTGCAGTCCCAATCTTCTTGCTGCTCTCCCTCTCCTGAATTAAACACATATATCTATCAACTATTATACGGTAGTCCTGCTGATCAATTAAGGCACTTAGAGACAACAGATTTACTGGAAAAGCAGGAACATGTAGAACTGATGACAATTTTATGTTGGGTGTACAATGCACCGACCCCTCCCCTTTGATAGATTGTGATGTGCCATCTGCTGTTTGGATAGTGCCTCTATGTGTGGGAGGATACTGAATATAAGAGTCAAACTCATTAATATTCCCAGTGACATGTTTGGATGCGTTCCTGTAGAACTGATGACAATTTTATGTTGGGTGTACAATGCACCGACCCCTCCCCTTTGATAGATTGTGATGTGCCATCTGCTGTTTGGATAGTGCCTCTATGTGTGGGAGGATACTGAATATAAGAGTCAAACTCATTAATATTCCCAGTGACATGTTTGGATGCTCCAGAATCAAGAATCCAATCTGAATTAACATTATGAGTGGCTATAGACACTCTATCAATATTACCTTCATCTTTGTAGACATAGTGAGCAAAGTTCCCAAAGGTTGCTTCATTTTGTAATTCTTCCTTTGATTGTCCCTGAGATGTACTGGTTGTTGGCTCTGAAGCTACTGCCAATTGTGCCTTGGGTGATGCAGCGTGCTGCTGTCCCCCACCTCTGCCATATTGCTGTCCACCACCTCTGCCATATTGCTGTCCACCACCTCTGCCATACTGCTGTCCATATGGTTGTCCACCACCTCTGCCATATTGCTGTCCACCACCTCTGCCATACTGCTGTCCATATGGCTCTCTGCCATATTGCTGTCCACCACCTCTGCCATACTGCTGTCCATATGGTTGTCCACCACCTCTACCATCACCTCTTCCTCTGTAGCTTCCTCTGCCATATGTGTATCCTCCTCTCCCCCTGCCGGGTGTAGCAAAGGGGTACACTGATGCCTCAAGTGTCCTTGCTGTCCACAAGTATAGCATTCTCTCATCTCCTGTCTCTCGGTTGTGTAGAAGGTCGGATGAGAGACAAAATCGCTGCCCTTTGTCATGTTCAGACGCACTTCCTCTCTGGACATAGCCGCAATGGCTTCTTTGAGAGAAGGGGTAGTAGTCTGATGCAGTAAAGCAGCCCTTCTCCCCTCAAATTCTTGATTCAGACCTTTCAAGAACTTCATGACCCGCCGGCGTTCAATCCAGCCTGCAGCAGCACTCACACATTCCCCATGGGCAAGTTCCAGAGGATCAACATGGTCTAAATCTCCCCAAAGATGCTGCAACTCAGCCACATATGCCATCACAGTTTTGTCTCCTTGTCGCAAGTCATGCACTTTATCCTCAATCTCAGCAATCAACATAATGTTCCCCTTTCCAGAATAGAGAATTGATAGGGTGTCCCATACCTCTGAAGCCTTTGTGAGTGCCTCTACTGAAGCAGCAATGTTAGGAACCAAAGAGTTAAGCAACCATGCCACAACCAGAGAATTTATGGCATTCCACTTCTTCCATTCAGGACTGGTCTTGTCTGTTGGTTCTGCAGCTTCACCACTCAAACGTTCATCCATCCCTTTTGAGTTCAGAATCAACAGAGCCCTCCTTGACCACCGAGATAGTTGGTCACTCCTTCCAACTTGATTTCATTCGCCGGCAGCTCAAGTTTCTGAACGGCTTCGGTATGGGGAACGATTGCTCCCCCTCCAGCAGATGCCCCTTTGGTAGTGATAAGTTCTGCTAACTTCTCCATAACCTTGGTCAAGCCCTCGTTTTCCCCCATGCTTGCCTACGCTGTGGTACTCCCTTTTTCACCTCCAGCCAACTTGACAACAAACTAACCCCTCAAATACACCAAGGGCTTACCCGTAGGATGCCCTCTTCCTCCCCTTACTCTTCACTGCCTTCCCCTCCTTGCTGCCGCAGCAGCCTGCTTCCTTCCTCTTCCTCTTGGCCGCCGCAGCAGCCTGCTCCCTTCCTCTTCCTCCTAGCCACCGCAGCAGCCTAGGCTTCCAGATCAGCAATCCTTCCTGCCGTTGCCCTCACTGAACTTGGCTCTGATACCATGTGAGCTGAGGTGAGGGCCTAACCTGAGGTAGAGATTGATAGTGGCTGCTGGGAGGAACTCCTTCACGTTAGGGTTCAATCCTGGGAAGAGCCACCTTAAATAGGTCAGTCAATGGGCTGGGCCAGATGGGCCACAAAGAATAATAGGAAGGCCCAGTATGTCTCCAACATGTATCCAACAAATATTCTTGCCAAAGGTTTTTATTTTGATTGGTTTCATAGTTTCTACTTTTGAATTTTTTACTTGCACAGCTTTCCTGTATTTATATTACACTTCAATTTTGTCGTCATTGTTTAGAATTATAGATTTAGTAATCTTCATCAATATTTGCCGCAGCTGATAAACATTGGCAGACACTGATCTTTTTTTGTTATGTACAGATTGTGGATCTGGTAAGAAAAGCTATGCCCCTTGCACTGACACCAGAGGATGATCCAAGAAAGGAAGAGCTCAAGCAGCTGCAGACACAGTTGGAAGATATCAACAAGCTCGCACACATGCAAGTCCGTCGTATCCTCTGGTCTGGGCTAGGGTTCTTGATCACACAGGTCGGGCTCTTCTTCAGGCTCACCTTCTGGGAGTTCTCCTGGGACGTCATGGAGCCCATCACCTTCTTCACAACTACGACAGGCCTGGTCGTCGGCTACGCGTACTTCCTCATCACGTCGAGGGATCCGACGTACCGGGACTTCATGGAGAGGCTGTTCCAGTCTCGGCAGAGGAAGCTGATCCAGAGGCAGGGCTTCAACCTGGACAGGTACTTGGAGCTCCAGAGGTGCTGCAAAGATCCATTGGAGAAGATGTGCGGCACAAGCCATTTCTCCAACGCCGACATCGCTCATCTCCATGAGTTGTCTGTTCAGAAGTGACAGCCTTCCTTCCAGACTCTAAACACTAATCTACCGTGCTCATTTACGTCTTTGGTTCTCTTGGGGTAATGATCAGGAAAGTGGTGACGACGCTTATGCTTCTTGCAATTGCGAGGTGGACCTTTGGCAAACCTTCTTCATGGTCTTCTCCTATGCAACTGTGTAGGCCAGCAACTCAGTATAACTATATTCTCTCTTTTGTACAATGCCGAAGCAGAAGCACCTTATGCTTATATAGTCTGCTCGTCTTTGTATGAAGTATGAACTTACCTAGAGCTGTGTAAACCCTGCAGCCGCTGCTAATCGACCGCGTTATGTGATTCAGTAGTTTTTAGTAAATTTTACTAGTCCTTGTTGATGACGCATCTCTTGTTTTTCATTTGTGGTAAACTGTATCCGTTGCATCTTTACATATTTGATGATCTGCTGGTATGCTTTGTAGTGAAGCTGTTGACTACTGTAGTAGTACCGAATGCGGCTGTTCACCAGGGCCTTCCTTTTGATCATGTGCCTTCGGAGAAGGTATTTCTGAAACTGAAAGTGGAGACTCAGGGGTGGTGGTAGGCTGTTAGCTCAATCTGTGTGATAAATCTATCACGTGCTCGTAAGGTCGGGCCAGTATAAATGTATCACGTGCTCGTAGCTCAATCTGTGTGATGGTATTTCGTGCTGGAAGGTGACACTTCTTTTACATATAATCCTTGTGCACTGTTGCCGACAACACCGCAACTGTGCGATTGCAAGAAGGTGTCAGAGCAAAACGCGAATACATGAAAAATCAAAACTAGGCGGTGAAATCGGAGCACCGACCCGGTCCGGAACCTGCAACTGTGAACATTTTGCAGAGGCGGCGGCCGCCAGTCCGCCACAACGCTCCCGTCTCTCCTGGCCGCCGGGTTGGAAGTTGCTGCGTCGGCGCGGCGTCCTGGTCGGATGGCAGTCCGAGTAATAAAAATACTAGTCCACCAGTCTGCTACCCGCTGCTTCTGGTTAAGCGGGAGGAAGAGGACGCCATTTTCTCGGAATCCAGGAAAGACGACAAGGTGGAACACCGCGCTCTCTGTCTCGAGTTCTCGTGTTTTCTGATGAGGGATGTTCAGCTAAAAATTAGTACTGCTACTAGCTCCTTCAGAGCCCGATGAGTGATGACGTCGATATGGTGTATGCAAATGCGAACTAACAAGCATTCAATCAGTACTCTAGGAGATTCTACAATTACCTACTAACTATTAAAAACCTCGATTAAGATATTTGTTAGATCATATACTTAAGAGATCTCTACCATAAATATATACACACTATATAGTTTATGCAATTATCACAAATTAATCCATGAAGGATATAATGTTACACAATATAGTTTGAATCAAGCACATTGCAAATGTGTTTTTCAACTGTGTGCATCACAAAATATACCGATTAAAGTATAACAATTTTGTTACATGACTACCTATACTAAATAACAAATAGAACATTATACTCGTTAAGACGGTACCATGCTAAAATAAGTTATAAATAAGTATAAAAGTTCAATATAAATTATATTAAGCTCAGTACGACCCCGCTGCCGAACTTGTTTGGACCGCGGAGATCATGAATACATACGGTGAGTACGATGATGCGTGTTCGTTTGACAATCACTATAGAAATTCAACAAAAGTTCGATACTCACTTTAGAAATTTTATCTATAATTTTAAAAACTCATGTTTGTGCTAAGTTTGGTCATGACAGTAATAACGCAACCATGGATATGGCCATTATCTTGGTCATTTGGCTTGAAATACATAAATTTTCTTACAAAGAAGTCCATGTTCTATGACTTTAAAAAATATTGTAGTGTAAGTTTATAACTTTTAAGAAAATATTTATGTTCGTCGAATCTAAACTACCATAAGATTTGTTACAAAGTATTTTCACAACACCATAACATTTACTAACATGTTCGTGTGAAAATAAGGAAACCCTAAAATGAAATGCATTGTCGTTGGTAACCTACAGCACACAACTGAAACATATGAAATGACCTCGAGCAAACCACTATATATGACTTGCTTGAATGCCCGCCGGATAAACACGTAAGACGAACCATGGTATGTTTTTATTTTTGAAATAGGTGCAATATAGCAAGAGCGAGCAGTTCAGAGCTCAGGCCCAATCGAACATGATATTTTAAAAATACAAAGCGGCATTTCATAGTTTCAGAAACTAAAATCAAATCTATGTGTGAATACCGATGTATCTACATGTATATAAATTTCAATAAAATAATTTATGCTCTAATATACACATAAAAGATAAACTTTTGTATCTTACTATTTGGGAAGTACACATTATAAGAAATTGGCCTTTTGCGTAGTCTAGGGTATAACGTATTTTGTAATGAAATTATATACACATGTAGACATCTACATGTACATGTAGATTTGCCTATTATTTTGGAGCTTTGAAAACCTGTTCTTGGATTTCGTAAAAACTAGTTGGAATGTACGTGCAACGCACGTTTTCAGAATTAAAAAGGGCAGTTACAAGTAGGAAAATACCATCAGACTCTATCTGGGTTTCTTCTTTTTAGATTTTATATTGCAAAGAGAATCATGCATAAGCATCATGGAGCACACAAATCTCAGACATAAGAATCATGAACGGGTGCGCGGCGATGAAGACGTGCTCTTTCGGCTCGTCGTGCTGAAGCTCGGACAGAACACGCTCACCGGCACCGTCACGCCGGCGTGCCCGTTTGACTCGGCGCTCGTCGTGCTGAAGCTCAAACAACACACACTCACCGACACATCCCGCCGGCGTGGCTGGGCGCTCGTCGTGCTGAATCTCGGACAAAAGACGCTCACCGACGCCATATCGCTGGCTTGCCCGCCTAGCTCGGCGCTCGTCGTGCTGAAGCTGGACAGAACATGCTCACCAGCGTCATCCCACCGCTGTCTTGCATTGCATATTCATTCTTCGACATACAGAACAATTTTCGGATACATATCGAATATACAAAATTGAGAAACATCTCGAACCAGAGAATGAACAAAACTAAAATTGGAACAAAAAAAATTGTGAACCAGAAATAAACCAATGGATCTCAAAACAATTGGGATGTTGATATCATATGGGAACGTGAGTATCTGTACCATGAACATCACAAAAACCGACAAAATCGGATCCTACAGCACGGATGAATCTCAAACAAGGAGATAGGGGAACGGTAGCTAGACCACCCGCGTCCGCTCCCTGCCGGCCCTCTCCACGTACCGGTCCACGGTCTCCCACCACCGCTCCACCGACGGCGATGTGGCCGCCGGAGCACCGAAGGCATGCGGGCGCGCCCGCGGGGAGAGCGAGAGCATGAAATCGGACAGGACGGCCGTGTGGTGCGGCGAGAAGGCACCGTAGTACAGCAGGGACACCGGCACGGTGCCGTCGAGCACCGCATCGCGGTGGTATGCCATGACCGGCGGCGGGGGCTCGTATAGAGAGGACGTGCACGGCGAGGGGTGCGTGAAGCCGATGAGCGTACGGCCACGAGGAGGGAGCACACCGCGTGAGATTTATTTGAGCGGTCGGTGACACATCCTTGTAATTACCATTAAAACGAAAAGGTGTGTTGAGTTGTCAAACATTGGAGCGATCTGGAGCATTGATAAGATATTGAACGGATCAAATTTAATGTATCCCGAACATGTTTGCTCTTTTAATAATAGTATAGAAGATGCAGTAGAAACGAAAAGTTTCTATAAGTTCAAATGTGGTTCTTACTCAACATATTAGAAACTGGCCACACATTACTATGTCTATATATTTTTATAACTACACAACGGACATTTTTTTAGTCTCGGTGTCAACATTGAACATCATGAGAGGATGAGAACCAATTATTTGTTGGATGGATAGTATGTTGGTTGTACCCAAAGTATAAGAGGCTCAAATGTTATGTGTGACGTTATTTGTGTCTCATTATCTTTTGTAATGAGTATATAAAGTTTGGAGTTGGTGGAGACTGGAGAGTCCACTCCTTACTTTTTTACTTATATAATGTATTATAGGACTTACAATCATGCAATAGCTAGACTTAAATATGCAAATACAATGAACATAATATTTCAGACAACCATTCATGCAAATACACTGAATAAATAAACTATTAAATTTACAATATAAAGAGCATAAATAAATATAGTCCTACTCATGTAAAACCATAAATAAATTTTAACAATAAACCCTACAAATTTACAGTATAAAGGGCATAAACAAATTTACAGTATAAAGAAAACAAATGTCAACACGAGAGCAACCAAAGGCCATGGAAGGACAAACAACATCAATGACATGTTCAACAGTACCATGAGCACAAATCTTAGAAATAGACCCTACGACTCCCATGTCGACAGAGAAATAACAAGTCCTCAATCAAGTGAGATTTAGCAAAATTTATAAAATTAAATAAAAAAATTGATTAGAATTCATCACTGATTATTGTGATTTCTTCAAAATAACCCTGATTTCATAAGTAGCCCGAAGTAACGACCTAAGAATGGTCGAGTAATTATATACATTTTTTGTCTATTCATCACAAATCGTTGTGATTTTTCAAATGTAACCATATTTTGTAATGAGACCCGAAATACTTTTATTTCAAGGTGGATCTAGCTAAGCATGATCGACACGTTGATGTGGTATTTCTACTAGTTGTGTTAAGCTAATGTCTTAATCACCCTAAGTTGTTGTCTATTTGTAGGTCACTCTATTAAGCTTTTTTGTAGACGTGTGTATTTGCCAAATCAATTGAAAGATTGGAACTCATATTATGGTTACCATATACTGAACTCAAAACACAGGGTGCAAGTAAGATACAGTGAACCATAATATGAAGTTCCAGTTAATGGAAGTTACAGAAGAAAACACAGAAGGGTGAACAAAAATTACAATATGCTCATGTACATATATATATATCTTATAGACACAAAATAATTGACCAATTTGTCTGAAGGACTTATTGGGTAAATGATGATCAGGTAGAATTAATTAACTCCTATTACAACATACGATTCGACAGGGCGTCCCGGTCGAGCTCGTATGGCATTCGCATCCGGCCAATCTCTCTTCTTCTTGTCCTCATCATCATCCTCCTTCCGATGACAGATGGTGCCCACATGATCTTGAGCCCCTATTTTTTTTATTCCTCGAAAAGAGAAAGTAAAACCTGACAAGAAGAATAGTCGACGTGGGGGGCGTACGAAAAAAAGAAACGAAAAACTCCTGCTCTCTTCCTGTTGTTGTTGTTGCTGGGTCAATGATTGCGTAGGCCTTGAAAAAGAATGGAATGGAATGGAGTGGGTGGAGTTAGGAGTGTAGATTATGCGCTATTGTATGGCGCCGGCAGCGGCAGGCCGACGATCTTGCCGCAGCGGAGGCCGTTCTCGGGCATGTTGTACTCGTCCCTGAGCGACCTCGCCGGCGAGGTGCAGCTCACGTACAGCTGCTCCCCCATGTAGTACCTCTCCCACAGATTGGACCTCAAGTTCCACATCCCGGCGTTGTCGAAGGTGAGCATCACCGCCGTCCACGACCTCGGGTACACCTGGATCGTGTGCCGGCTCACCGTGTCCAGAAGGTTGTATGTCCTCCGGCAGTCCGGCGTCCATAGCCCCGGTCCCATGCTGCACAGGCATAATATATATGCGCGTAACGTACGTGATTCAGGCATTCAGAGTTTATATCAAGCTATATATTCAGCTACAATTTGCTTACCCGGCGGCGAAGAAGGCGTAGCCATTGAGGTGGAAGGAGTCGATGCTCTTCTCAGGGTTCTCGAAGACGACCTCGATGTAGGTACGGAACTCGGTGGTGATCACGTTGGGGGCGAGCTTGATGGGCGTGCCCTCCTTGGGTGGCGTGTCGGTGATGATGTTGTACTGGAACAGGCCGTTGGTGGCGTTGAAGTACTCGGCGAGCTTGAGGGGCGTCTCGGCGTCGACGTGGGACACGCCGTTGAGCGCGTACCTCTCCTTGCCGTCGACCTTGGCGCGGCTGGTGGAGAGCTTGATGGTGCGGGTGATGTTGATCTGGCCGTAGTGGTAGGACCCCTGCGGGTTGGGCCTGGCGGCGCTGGCCGTGAGGTTCCAGCGGAAGGACCTCCACTGGTTGATGGACCAGGCCCAGCCGCTGGGCGCCTCCGGCAGCTTGGGCGACGGCGGGGTGTTGGACCCCTTGTAGCGGATGACGGCGGTGATGGTGTTCACCTCCTTGATGAAGCGGGTGGAGGCGATCAGGAGGTAGTCACCGGGCTTCTGGTTGGCGGTGACGAGGACGGAGAGGCACTGGCCGACGTGGACGTCGAGCGAGTCGTACTCGTTCTGCACGGTGTGGGAGCCCTCCATCTCGACGAGCTTGGAGATGTGGCCCTGCACGCGGAAGTTGAGGGAGGCCTTGATGCCGACGTTGCAGACGCGGAACCGGTACGTCTTGCCGGCCTCCACGACGTACATGGGCGGGTTGGAGGCGTCCTTCTCGTTCTTGCCGTTGATGAGGAGTCCCGCGGGGCGCCCGATGGTCTTGCCCGTGTCCAGGTGCTTCTCCAGGACGGTGTGGTCCTTGGTGTACCAGTCGCCGACCATGACGGAGAAGTCGTCCGCCGGTGGGTCGAACGGGACGGGGATGAGCAGGCGGCTGTGGATGGTGATGAGCCCGTACCCTCCGGCGGCGCGCTGCATGCCGATGCTGGGGAAGTAGAAGAATGTGCCGATCTGGTCCTTGAACTGCATCTTGTAAGTGAAGTTGGTGCCCGGCATGATGGGGCACATGGCCCCGGGCATGCCGTCCTGCCATGAGTTCTTCCTCTGCTGGATCCCGTGCCTGCCAATTTTGCATGCCGCGCGCGCGCACACATATCGATCATGCTCCAAGAATGGTGGATCGAATCGCATCCTAATCATCAGGAGAGACGTACCAGGTGAAGAGGAGCGGCTTGTCGATCTGGTTGAAGACGTTGACGATGATGTTGTTGTTGGAGGTGCAGTTGATGGTGGGGCCTGGGAAGGCGTCGTTGATGAGGAGCATCTTCTGGGGCACGCCCATGGGGGACCTCGTCCCGTAGGTCACCTTCCACTCGAAGAAGAGGTAAGGGTCCTCGGCTCGCACCGCCACGGCGAGTAGCGCCAGCGCAAGCACCGCGGCGGCGCAGCCGCGCATCGTCCCTGCCGTCATATCCCTCCTCGGCGTCTCTCCTCCGGTACCGCTTCCCCCTCCGGCCGGCTGCTGGTGGGTAGATCGATCAACGAGACGCGACGGCGGTGTGCATGCGGCGGGCGATGGAGATGGGGACAGGGGAGGGGAGGCAGAGGAGGCCGAAACTTATATGTGTCGAGGCGCCATGGGAAGGAGCGGTGCGCGGGCATCCATGGCGCGGGCGCCTGTGGTTGGTTTCCTCCAGCGTCCGCAACGCCCGCGCGTCCGCTCGCCGGGGGCTCCACCGGCTATGGTCGGTCTCCTTCTATTCTTGACTCGATCCTGCATGCATGGCACATCGGTGCGTGGCATATATGCTGGTATCTTGAGACAACGGTCGGTCGGTCGGCGGCGACAGTATCTAGATTGTTGTTGGTACATGATGATGATCCTATAATAACCGATTCTGAACTCGATCACTGGCAGTATCTAGCGAAACGGTTCGTATCTACTACTCCAGTGCTTACCTCGATCCTAACTGCACTGTATGTCTGTGATCTTAACTTTCAGTATCACATATTCACATTTTTGATAGCTGTAAGGGGCATACGGGGATCGTACTAACAACCAAACAAGGAGTCCACTTTCTAGGGTTAAGCATTTAGAGGTAAATGCACCGCTAGTCTCGTACTTGATGGTCTAATACACTTTGGTCATTGTACAATAAGGACACAATTTTAGATAATTATCAGACTCTACTACGACAATATTTGCCCGGCTCTAAAGAGGGAGGGCCGAGGACGACATCACTCCTTCGGCTCATTTCAGTGTTTGTAGTTGTCTCTATGCGGTCTAGTAACCTATTTGTAATTTTCATTACTCATAGTGATCTTTGTTATGTTGTTAATGATTATTAATAAATCCGTGAAACTTTTGGGGGGAAAATGATGAACTTGGGCCTATAGACGGCCATCGCTTCCGATAACACATTTTATTTGATGATCTCGCGATCTAGAGGGCCCCATTGTTAGGTAGCTTAAAAAAGGCCCCCTTCATGAGTTTTTTTTTTTTTGCAAAATCGTCGCCTGCTACTTGAAGACATAAAATGGCCAGAAATATTACAGAGCTCTCACAACAATAACCAAGAAATTTATGACGTGGGGATGAACCCCGGGTTACCAGAGTCGGCGACTCGACAAGGAAACAAGAGATGGCAGTCCGGTTGCCCGACTCCGGCTGGCGGCCCGGGTCCGGCTGGCGTCCCGGGTCCGGCTGCCCGACCTCCATCCACTGCCCGACTCCGGCTGGCGGCTCGAGTCCGGCTGCGCACCTGCTACACGGAGTCAACCACAGCGTCCCGTCGGACACACGCGGACAAGACACCCGTACACTGTTGATGAATAGCAAGAAGGAAGAGTACTGTTGCAGTATAGTATGCCACTATGCGCTACAACACACGGGCCCCCGCTTGTCCCCTTGTTCCCTTGCCCGCTTGCCCCCTTGTCCCCTGGGCACCAGGTTATAAGGTGCACCAGGGAGAGGACCGAAGAGAGAGGCCTCACTCGATCCAGGAAGCTCACACTCGCTCCAAGCTAGCTAGTCCCTCACGGAAGCCATCTCCACTCTCACGTACTAGTTCACTCAGCTCACAAGCACACAAGCAGGCAGCTCAAGCTCAAAGCTAGCTAAGATCATGTACAACTCAGGAAGCAAAGTGTAACCTCATATACTCGACCATATACAGATTAGAAGCAGGACGTAGGGGTTTTACCTCCTCACGAGGGCCCTGAACCTGGGTACATCAAGTGTTTGCCGTGCTCTCGCGCAATCCCGCCGGAACGCCGTCGCTCGCGCTGTAGCTACCCCTCAAGTAAGCCACCCCGTGGCGTATGCCGTGAACATCCCACGTCATTTGGCGCCCACCATGGGGCTAAGCGGTGACCGTAGTTCTGTTCCGGCGGGACCACTCATCGTCGTCATCGTCGTCGTCGCCGTCTCGCCATCGCCGGAGAAGCCCGGAGGCTCGGCGTCACCGTGGCTCCCGCGCTCGTGTCGCCATCGTCCTCGTCCTTCTGCAGCTGCGCCTGCCCGCCTTCGCCACCAACCTCTCGTGCGACGTGCGTCCGTGTGGCCTCACCGTTGCGCGCCCGGCGGAGAAGCCCGGAGGCTGGGCGGCGCCCGGCCTCCCCAGCTCAGCCCGTGCTCACCTCCACCCAAGCTTCTCCGCGCCGTCCACGACCACGTCCGTCCTAGCGCCCGGCCGTCCTCTGCGCCAAGCTCCTCTCCTGCTCCAGCGCTCCTCCGGCTCCCTCCCGTCGACCTCGCCTGCCTTGGCCTCAGCCAGCCCCGCCTCGTCCTCGTCCGGCCGCACCTGCGCGTGCCTCGTCTCCGCCATCGGAGAAGAAGCCCGGAGGCTCGCCAGGCCCCGAGCTCCCAAGCTCAGCCTAAGCTCCCCTGCGTGCCCGTCCTCCGCTCACATCTCCTCCGTGCCGACCTCTGCCCAGGCGTTTCCGCCCGAGCTGCTCCTCTCCTCCACCCATCGACGCCCGAGCTCCCATGCGCCCGTCGGCGCCTACGTCCCATCCGCGTCGAGCCTCTCGCGCCAGCGCGCCCCGGCCGGGGGCGACCCGCGCCGGCTGCCCGGCCTGCGCCCTCGCCGCTGCTCCTCTTCCGCTCGACGGCCGCCTCCAGCTCCGCCTCGCCTCGACCCCCCTAGCGTCCGTCGGTGCCCGCAGCGGCCCCGTCTTCCGCCGCCGTCTACTCGTCTCCGGCCGGCCGGCTCCCTCTCCTCCGCCTGTCGCACGTGCACGCCCGAAGCCGGCCGTACCCCTGCCGGCTCCGGCCCTGCCCCGTCCGCTCCAGCTGCTCCACACCCAACCTCCGCTCGTCCGCCCGCGTCCTCGCCGCTGCGTGCCCGCATGCCCGCGTCACCCCGGGCCGGCTGCGCACCGCGCCCGCGCACCGGCTCGTCGCGGCCGGCCGCGCCTCGCGTGTCTTGGGCCCGCTGCCCCGTGCCGCCGCCCGTGCCACCTCCAGCCGGCCAGCGCCCTCGTCGCTCCGCCCCGTTCGGCCGGCGCTCCTCTGCCGAGCCGGCCGCTCGGGGGAATCGAAGGAAGAAAGCCAGCCGACTGAGAGAAAGGCAAGAAAGGAAAAAAGAGAAAGAAGAAGAGAAAGAAGAAGAGAAAGAAAAGAAAAAAAAAAAAAAGAGAAAAGAAGAAGGAAAGAAAAGATGGACCGGCTGGTCCCGGTCCGGCTGCTCCATCCCGTTTGGTTGGCTGGCCAGATGCATCCAATCTGGCTGGCTGCATCCCGTTTGGATGACCGGACAGCGGGATCCCGACTCCGGCTGCGCGCGTTTGGATGCGGGTCGGCTGCGTCCCGATCCGGCTGGAGGCCAATCCGGCTGTCCGGTCTGCCGCCACCGGCTCCGCCGGACTCGAACGTCCCCGCTTCGACGACCCGAACTACATCTCCGCCTACGACATAAAAACTGCTAAGTGACGATTACGCCTCGCATTTTCACTCGTTTACGCATCAGTCTCAGCACCCTTTACTTTCTGTACGACTGTGGCTAGCCGACTACTGACTCTCGCTTACGGTAGCTTAGTAGCGTGCTCGACTCCGACGCCTACTCTCGGATCCAGCTGCAGACCGCAACCCGGCTGACACGTTGGCCAGAAACCGGCTAGGGGCACACGCGAAAGGCACATAAGAAAGAAAAGTTTCCGGCTCGCGACAGAAAAACCATGCCATCGCTCGCCTGAGTCCAGCTTCTCAAGATCTCAGTACTGTGCATCTCTGGCCGGCCCTCTCTTCGGATCCGGCTGCAGAGTTCAGCCGGCAAGAGCAGGGGTCGGTTGGCCACATGCACGGGAAGGGGCACGGGCGGCAAAACAAAGGCGAGCCGGCATCAGCATCGCATATAAGTGTTCACTTTCGTTTCGTCGAGTCGCTTCTATCCAGCTTCTAGATCTAAGTATTGTGCCACGCTCGTCGTTCCGGCATCTCTTCGGATCCCGCTGCAGAGTTCAGCCGGCAAGAGCCTGCGCCGGACGGGGTGCACACGAAAAAGATCAAAGGAACTGGGCAAAAGCGAGCCGGCGTCAGCATCGCATATAGATATCTGTTTGGCATCCTTCGTATTTTACTCAACGCAGTTGCAATTCAGTTTGTTTTCTTGATGTTACACGCAATACACGCAGAGTTTGATGAACATGCAGAAGCCCTCCCCGCCGTGGCCGGCTGTATCGCTCCAACGTGTTCGGAGGCTGGTGACGTGGGGATGAACCCCGGGTTACCAGAGTTGGCGACTCGACAAGGAAACAAGAGATGGCAGTCCGGCTGCCCGACTCCGGCTGGTGGCCCGGGTCCGGCTGCCCGACCTCCATCCACTGCCCGACTCCGGCTGGCGGCTCGAGTCCGGCTGCGCACCTGCTACACGGAGTCAACCACAGCGTCCCGTCGGGCACACGCAGACAAGACACCCGTACACTGTTGATGAATAGCAAGAAGGAAGAGTATTGTTGCAGTATAGTATGCCACTATGCGCTACAGCACACGGGCCCCCGCTTGTCCCCTTGTTCCCTTGCCCGCTTGCCCCCTTGTCCCCTTGTCCCCTGGGCACCAGGTTATAAGGTGCACCAGGGAGAGGACCGAAGAGAGAGGCTCACTCGATCCAGGAAGCTCACACTCGCTCCAAGCTAGCTAGTCCCTCACGGAAGCCATCTCCACTCTCACGTACTAGTTCACTCAGCTCACAAGCACACAAGCAGGCAGCTCAAGCTCAAAGCTAGCTAAGATCATGTACAGCTCAGGAAGCAAAGTGTAACCTCATATACTCCACCATATACAGATTAGATGCAGGACGTAGGGGTTTTACCTCCTCACGAGGGCCCTGAACCTGGGTACATCGAGTGTTTGCCGTGCTCTCGCGCAATCCCGCTGGAACGCCGTCGCTCGCGCCATAGCTACCCCTCAAGTAAGCCACCCCGTGGCATATGCCGTGAAAATCCCACGTCAATTTCCATCCACTATCCAACCCTAAAGCGGAAAAGTTGATAGGTTCAGGTTCATAAGCTACTGAAGGAGAGCATCATCTCCAAGCCATGAAGACCGCAAGCTCCATCCGTTCTGCACTCTGCCACCGGTTCCCTTGATTTCGCTCATCACTTGCCCCGATTGTGGGTGCTTGGTGAAAGGGTGCGTGATCGGCACGGCTGACCACGACGGTTGGGTCTTCTACAAGTGCAGCAACATGGCTTATGTCTTGGTACTAGAATGCATATGTCATTTTTTATTTTTTTTGTTGCTGATTTTGAGTTCAGTAGTTCCACTATTATGAGCGAAGCTTTCCACCTTGAGTGTTAATTTTCTTGTACTTTTACATCACAGTTGCAATTTCTGGCATTGGGAGCTGGAGCATGTTAGTTTTTTTATGGACAACAATTATATTTGAGTTAATGTTGTTATTGATTAACTATAGGTTGGGCAAGGAAGGAGTTGAAGTGCAGAAAGGAAGAGTTGCAGGTCACAGGAGCAACTTCAAATGGTGATAGGACATGAGGAGTGCAAAAAGGAATAAATGTGGAACACTATGAACTCACTGTTTGTTGTTGTGAGAGAAGCATTGATTATGTTGAAGACAGTTCTAAGTATGCTAGGTCTGGTGTTTTTGTGTTGGTTCTAAAGAAATGATTGATGTGATGAGCTGTTGTGAGGTGACGTCCTGGTGTGTGAGAAAATGATGTATTATTCTCATGTGCAAAAATGATGTAATCTAGGTTGTTACTTAATGTGTGAATCTTTAGTTTTAATGCAATGTTTGTTACAATATTCAATATTCCATTTAATGCAATGTCTGACAGCACATATGTGTAAATTCTCAGTTGAATTGCAACATAGTTGTAGGAATTGGACAAAATGGTGACATTTCATATGATAGATCATATATGTTTGCCCAACTAGAAAATAAGACATAAAACCTTGTATTTCATATCACAAGTCATACAAATTTACTTAAAAAACAGGGACTTTTCGTCAACTAACAGATATGCTTAATACCTTTGGAGTTAAAATCATAGGTGAAATAGATGTTTAAAACCCCATATGTAAAATGAAATTGTCACATGAGCTAGAAAATGATCAAACATGAGTTCCACAAACCAAAACTACATATGGCTTAGTGTTCCGCAAAAGTTTGCCTCTCACCAAAATGCATAACCTCACATCTCACAAAAAGGTTTGCCACATACTAAAATGACTTGGGATCACCTAAATTCATCAAAATGTCACAAGAGTAGGCATGAAAAGTAGCATCATAGTGAGTTTGAGCATGAGCACTGGTTTGAGACCTTTGGACAACTCTCTGAGTAGCTACTTGAGCATGAACACTTGTCTGGGGCATGATGGCCTAGGGGGTTGATGTGGGGTAGGGCTACAACGTCGGAAATCCAAAGGGATTGGACGAACGTTGAGGGATTCCCCAAGCTCCCCAAGGTACGGTCCTCTCCTCCTTGGTTTATTCCGAGACTTCTCTTTATCGAAATTACTAAATCATATTATCTCATCCCATCAAGATATCTTCTACTTGTTTACATGACCAAGATGTGTTGCTCCCTAGCAACACCTATTTTATCTTCCTACGCCACATCTTAGACACGTAGATGAACATCCTGAAAGATTACCATATTTAATTTTGTTGTGCTTGGAGGGCAGCTCCTCTTACTAATGACAGTTAACTCATAGATTGTGAATAATTTAGTTAGGCTGAGGAATTCTACCTTTGGTCAGATTAAGATATTTAACTGAATCTGCTACATAAAACTCTGCATTGCAAAGTAATCTAGTTTAGAGAACTCAAACTCTTTCAAGATTAAAGTAATAATTATTTTTCCAATAAGTGCTCGGCATGTACTCAAACATTAGAGTGGTTCTTTGCACCACTGATAGACTACTTAATTAAGATTCCATTTCAAAGGCGCTACAATGCTTTTGATTGATACCTTTGTCGTTTTAATCCCATGTTTCGAGTTCAGTTCCATTCACAAAAGTGATTAGCTGAATTGTTGATATTTGTATTCATGTAGGTATATGTAGAGTTCTAAATTCATATATCGGTTGTACGACACACCCATGACACCACAAAGAAGAATGGATGTTATTTAAATCCCTGGTAGGGAAATGATGGATCTCATGCTTTAGAAGTACATGCTTTGTTTTGGGTGAAACAACCGTGTGCATAGTGGTTGTGAGCCCGACATTTGACGTGTTGTAGCGGTGTTCTCGGGGAGTGCCGATGGCAACACATGGTAGCTTTGTTTTGGGTGGTGTTTTCCAAGTACCGAGTCTTGATCTTCGGGTGAAAACTCTAGGTCTGACCTTCACTGAGTGGACCTCACAATGTCGGATGTCGTTTCCTTGTTGAAAGCATTGTGTGGAGTTTTTTTTGGACTTTCTCATGATCTGACTTTGCTATTTAGATCAGCGACGACGGTGCTTGTGTATTGTTCCCTTCCTAGAAGCGTTGTTATTGGAGAGCTTGTTTCATAGTCTGGGCGTTGCCCATGGTGTTGTTTTGTTTCTAGTTTCTACGAGTCGTTGATCGCCTTGCGGGTGTGTTTCGTTTCTTATTTTTATTGTTGGTTGTGTACATCCTTAATGTTTGTCTTGACATTACGTTGTTGCAGAGGCTGGGTTTAATTTGTATCTTCTTGATATTTATATATTCCCATTATTTAAAAATAAATATAGGATTCATAAAGCAGACTATGCTCGCTCGATGTAAGTAAGGTTTGTAGCCGTCTGTCACAGTCCCATGTCCCCATAGCCCGACAAATTCATGTATTACTGATAAGTATACCCTGGTTGAAACTTTCAAAGTCATGGTGAAGTTGCCCCCTTTGTTGTACACACCATATTTTTGGGAGGGTTACCTGAATGTAAAATATGATTATATTGTGCATGACTTGGATATTTGCATATATCAAGTTTTTTGGTTATATTGAAAGAAAATTACTTAAACGCTATATACTTTCGCGTTGCATTCTTTATGTAGGCATTTCAAATCCAATACTACTAATGGAGGAAAGGAGAATTCATGTTCTCACGCGACTATTCACAATATTTTTGAATACTTATCAATCTCCAAACTAATTAGCTGCCTCTATAAGAGTCTACCATGTTGCGGACAATAACAGGAATAACAGGAATCTGTAGGGGTGGACATATTAACCGAGGGAACTGAGAAAGCTAATTGGTTCAGTTTAACTGAATGCCTAGCCCTAGGAATCTACATGATTTTGGGGGACAAGTTTCTTATTTTTATAACAATTTTGGGGGTGAGGTATGACGAGATCATGTGTATCCGATAGGCCCAGGTAGAAGATGGCCCACTCAAACCAGCATGGCCCACCACAAGGGTTCGGACTCCAAGCAAACACACCACTTTGAAGTAGTACAAGCCAAGGCAAAGTCCTTAAATGCTGGAATTAGAATATATTTGATGTAAATCGGCTCAAATCGTATCTAGGATAACCCATTTAGTTAATGTGTCGTGCCCCTCCCTGGAAGGGAAACCCGTGTGCCGACACGGTATGACCCGCTTATAAACGGGTTTTTTTTCGAAACACAGTACAAACGCAGACGCTCACATACGCGTACACACTCACCCCTATAAATGCACGCACGGACACCCTAACCCTATGAGCACCTCCGAATACTGAGCCGGCGGGTTGAGTCTTGAGATTGACGAAGTCACCTCGGGCGCCTCGCTGTCGACGGGAACGTAGCCTCCCACTAAAGAATATTCCGACTAAATGAGAAAAACCAGTGTCAAACCTGGGATTTGAACTCTGATGGGTTGAGGGTACAACCATCCTCTAAGGGCGTGTTTGGTGGCCTGCAGAGAGGCAGGCCAGGCCCGCCAGCTGCAAAGCCGCACCGTTTGGTTGCCTGGGAGAGGTCCCGGGACAAGCCAGCACACTCATCAAAGCAGCGTCGGGCCAGGCCCGAGAGGCACACTCAGATCGAGCGTGCCCGTGGAGCCTGGCTCGTTCTCTCCCCGCGGCTGCAAAATTTCCCCTCGCCTGCACGAGCTCGTGCGACCATGGAGATGGCGGGAGCCCGCGTCCTGCAGCGAAAAAGGGGGCGGGAGAAATTCGGTCACCTCCCGCCGAAATCCCTACCCCTATTTAGACCCTCTCCCTTCGCCGCCCAATCTGCAGCCACCATTTCCCCCCCCATACGGAGCTCTCACCTCCCGTCGGCGAGCAGGTAAGCGGCGCAGCCAACTCCGGTCGGCCTAGGTGGCGGCTACGGTGGTGGGAGTTTCTTTTCTTCGTCGACCTCTCCTCCTTCGTCCTCGTCGGCTCCGATGGCTGTAAGTACCGAACCCTTGTTCCTAACCTAGATCTACAAGCATGTGTAGGAATGTGTAGATCTTGGAGCATGTGTAGGAATGTGTAGATCGTGGAGCATGTGTATGAATGTGTAGATCTGTGAGCATGTGTACGATGTTCTAAAAGTTGGTCATGCGTATGTGCTTTTTGAGTGCACAATCTGTTAGATCTTGACCATGCATAAGATGTTGTACTAGTTGGTGATGCAGATGATGTTTTGTAGTGTACAATCTGTTAGATCAGCACTTCCTTTTGTTCATGCCGTTGTTGTTCTTGCTTGCGTCGTGGATGTGTAGGTCATGCAGTCCTTCTACCTTTGTTGTTGATCCTTCTTCTTCCTTTTGTTCATACCTTTCTTGTTATCTGCGTCATCGATGTAGGATTCCGCCGAAGAGTTTAGTCAGGCCCTGATCCCCATTGGGGACTCTCAGATCCCTTCATGGGTTGATGACTCCCAGCTGGAGATGCCAGTGGCTCTTGTTGATCCGGCCAGTACCGTGGTTGTGCAAGATTATCTTGCCTTCATGGAGGCGGCCGTGAAATCCAAGGTGGCGAAGGCTAAGGCAGGGGTCAAGGGGACCATGAAATGGCTTCCATTCATGTCCACCTTTGTGCTAAACCAGATGTGTGCTCTCATTAAGACTGGGGTTAGGACCGACAAGGGCTTCAAAGAGGTCCATCTGACTACCGTGGCCAAAGCTTTGTTTGTTCACTGTGGAGCTGAGGTCACTTCTACCCAGGTGTATAACCACCTGAGGAAGTGGAGGCTCCGGTGGCTCCACGTGAGCAAACTCCGTGACTTGAGCGGGGCTCAATGGTGCGAGGACACTTTCACCATCATCCTTTTTCGAGAAGCACGCCAAAAGCGTACTTAACGTTTATAGGAGATTACAACAAACGATTACAAGCCAGGGCTGCCTTAAGAAAGAGCAGCAACAGGCCACAACACCAACACCACACCTAAGCCTACTCTCGCGGCACGTTTTCCCGCCCTCCTATCCTAGCTTTAGTCCAGAGCTTGAATTCATCAACGATTTTATCCACTATCACCGTTATAGAGAACTGCTGCCCAACATTGTTGAACAACCTCGCGTTCCTCTGCTTCCACAAGCTCCAGGCGATCAGGACCAGAAAAGTATCGAAACTCTTCTTGTTGTTCTTGTTGAAAGCTTTCCTGACCGCAAGCCACCACTCCGCGAAGCAATCTGTTGCCTCCGGCACAGCGACATGCACAACTGCCGCACTAAAACACCGAAACCAGACTTCCCTGGCAAAAACACACTGAACCAGAACATGCTCGATAGTGTCGAGCTCCTGGAGACATGTGAAGTAACTGCTCATCTCCTCCTGCAACCCATGCCTCATACGCCGATCCGAAGTCCACACACGGTGTTGCACCGCCAGCCAACAGAACACCTTGCACTTGAGAGGGGCATACGACTTCCAGATGCAATTTGCCATGGCAAACCTCGTATTACCCTGATAAAGCATGTGATAAGTAGAGCTAGCCGAATACAGCTTACTTCCCGTCCATGGCCAGATGAACCTGTCCTGCTCTGCGTCGTCTCGATGAACGCTGTGCACCCGCGCCCACAGCCTCACGCATTGCCGCAAACCATCAGGGCAAAGCTCCCACTCCAAGTCTTGAAGCCATGCGTTCCCCTGCATGGCATCACGCACAAAACGGTTGTTCTTGCGTCTCGTACTCGCGATGCCCCAGACCAGCGGCGCGATCTGGCCCGCCGTTTCTCCATCGATCCAACGATCTAGCCAGAAGAGGGTCGTGTCGCCCCTCCCAACCTCCAACCTCGCAAGGGTTCTAAAGACGCAAAGTGCGTCGTCGTCCTTCAGCATAGGCAGCCCCTGCCATGGCCGGGCAGGGTCTGTCCTCTTGAGCCACTCCCAGCGAGTTCGGAGCGCAAGCCCTTGTAGCCTCAAATTCTTGACGCCGAGACCTCCGAATTGCTCCGGCTTGCAAACTTGATCCCAGGCCACCAAGCACTGGCCGCCATTGACGTGATCTTTGCCCTTCCAAAAGAACGCCCGAAGCCATTTGTCAATCTCCTCCAATATCCAGACCGGAGCCTCGGCGATCAATAGGTAGTGGATTGGCCTTGCCGTAACGACGGCCTTGATAAGTGTTAGTCTCCCTTCCTTAGTGATCCATCCCCTTTGCCAAGCGGCGAT
The DNA here is from genome assembly GCA_947311845.1 of Poa pratensis. NCBI lineage: Eukaryota > Viridiplantae > Streptophyta > Magnoliopsida > Poales > Poaceae > Poa > Poa pratensis. The sequence continues at coordinate 26,648,631 of CAMZMU010000061.1, forward strand.
CAATTTGAGCGCTGCATCCAGAACCGGCTGCCACTCTGATTTGGTGAGCGGCCGCAGGGCCAGTTGGAGCCCGAGATATTTGATCGGGAATGCATCGATCTGGCATCCAAGGATGTTTCTGACTCGCCCTTCCTCTCTAGCGCTGCAACGAATCAACGTGGCCGACGATTTGGTGTAGTTGACTCGCAGCCCCGATGCCTTAGTGAACAAATTCAGGATCTGGCGAATTGCATGGAGGTCGGGAGCCAGCGGCTTCACAAAGAGGACCACGTTATCCAAATCTCACTGAATCCCAACTTGCGCACCATCATCCTTGAGACTGACCACTACGAGAGGCACGTCACGGTTAGCACATCATCACTGTCTTGTACACCTGAATCATTCACTTTAGTCTCCTCTAACTGCGCTGTCCTATCTATGTTAGGATCATCCCAAGGACGCCGAGTTCCTGAACAAGCCCATTATGAACTACACACAGATGCAGATCATCTTCTCCTATGGGTTGGCCACTGGCAAGTTTGCAAGGGGCTCAGGGGATCCTCTCGGGGCGCAGCCTGACTTCAATGACACGCAGGACTCCGCGACCATCGTCCTGGATGGTCCAGACAAGCCGGCGGATGGCAATGGAGATCCCAGAGCTGCAGCGGCAGCTGGAGCTGGAGGCAAGAGAAAAGGAGGAGCCCTCAGCGACGACGAGATCCAGGCCTTCGCCAGCATGACCGAAGCTGTGAAGGAGGTCACCCAAGCCATTAGAGAGAGCAAGCCAACTGACATGTGATACGTCTCAAACGTATCTATAATTTTTGATGTTCCATGCTTGTTTTATACCTATTGCTACATGTTTTATATACACATCATAGCATTTTTTATGCATTTATACCTATTGTTGTTTTTCCGTTTCAGAAAACCTGTTAAGGAAATATCCTCGGAATTGGACGAAAATCAACGTACCCCAATATTTCACCGACACGAAGACGAAGTCCGATGGGCACACGAAGAAGCGACCCATGGCGGTCACACCACACCTGGGCGCGACCTCCCCTCTGGCGCGCCGAGGTGGCATGTGGCCCCCTCGGGTGCCTCCAGCCGCCGCCCTTTCGCCTATTTATTCACCTCCTCCCGAAAACCCTAAAGACCCGAGCAATTATCCACGAAAAGTTCTGTCGTCGACCCTAGTTCGGGAGGGTTCTGAAGCTCTTCCCGGCACCCTGCCGAAGAGAGAGATCATCGCCGGAGGGCTCTACATCACCATGCCCGCCTCAGGAGTGATGCGTGAGTAGTTCATCCTTGGACTACGGGTCCATAGCAGTAGCTAGACGGTTGTCTTCCACTTTGTGCTATCATGTTTAGATCTTGTGAACTGCCTAACATGATCAAGATCATATTATTGTAATGCTACATGTTGTGTTCGCTGGGATCTGATGAATAGTGATGTTATGATCAAGATGTTTATCAATATATCCACTGTTTTATTTATGTTCTTGTATGCTCTCCGTTGCTAGTAGATACTTTGGCCAAGTAGATGCTTGTGACTCCTAGAGGGAGTATTTATGCTCGATAGTGGGTTCATGCCTCCGGTAATCTGGGCGAGTGACAGCAACGTCCAAGGTTGTGGATGTGTTGTTGCCACTAGGGATAAAATAACCGATGCTTAGCTTAAGGGTACGTCTGTTAGGTCTAATGCATTTGTTTACATTACACACTTCACTTAATGCAATAATCTGTTGTTTGCAACTTAATACTAACGGGAGACACGGATGCTATCCCGGAAGTGGATTGTTTAGGCATGGATGCGGCTGGTAAGCGGTCCATGTATTATGTTGTAATGACCAATAAATACTACAATAAACTAGCTTGTCATATATTGCATTGTCATGCGCTCACTATTTGTCAATTGTTCTGCTGTAATTTGTTTACCCAATATGTCTGTTATTTTTTATGGAGAGACACCACTAGTAAACTGTGGACCCGGTCCATTCCTCTACACTGATAAAAACACATACTGCAATCATCTGTTCTCTGTTATTTTCTACAATTATTACTCTCCACACCATACGTTTAATCTTTTGTATTCAGCAAGCCGAGAAGATTGACAACCTTCCTATTTCGTTGGGGCAAAATAGTTTTATTGTGTAGTGTTCAGGTTCCACGTCAGTTGTCGTAAACGGCGCCACTGACAACCTTCTGATGCACTTTTGACTCCTATTGGATTCGATAACCTTGGTAGATATCAAGGAAAAATTGCTGCTGCACTACATCATACCTTCCTCTTGGGGTCTCCCAACGAACGTGTGTTTTCACGTCATCAACATGCACCCTGACCTCTACAAGGCTGTCATGGACGTCGTCGGCTTCACGGAGGAAGCACTCATGGTTGCTCTGAGCCACCTTGTGGACAACAAAGCACAGGGGGTGAGCTTTGTGGGCATGCATTTGCAGCACAGGACCCTTTGGCTGAGGACCTTCCTCGCCAAGTACTACGCCGAGTAGGCGTGTTGCGAGTGGTGGTGCCGGCAGCAGCATGAAGAAGACGATGATGATGATGTATATTTTGGCTTAGCTAGGGCTTACAAACTACTCTTATGGCCTGTATATTTTGATGAGGTGGTATATACTAACCCCTCTAGTGATGCTGGTGGTAGGATAACACCCGCTTTTTGATGTGATGGTAGGTTAACACAATAGTGATAGGATGAACTTCTGATCCTGCTTTTGTAATGATCATGCATGCTGCTCTACTCCTATGAATTGTTGTGTACTTATGATGATATTATGTGTCTTCTTTAACCTCTGATCTTGCTCCTATGTTCGTAAATGAACTAGTATGTCGTCTACAGAGGGAGGCATCCAGGAGTGTACAACTCCTGGAGAACCTGCCTGGATCAAGTCGCCGGCTTCTCCAACAACAGCTACGAAAGGTTCGAAACATTGGATGAAGCACAACACAGCTACTCCAACTTCCTGAGTCAGCAGAATGCCATGGAAGATCATGCCGGTGGAGGCAATTTGACGATGGGCGAGATGATGCTTACCCAATAGGTGATAGCCCAGATGGACAACGATGTCAAGCCTAGCAGGATCAAAGACTTCGTCATCGTAGTTCTTGTTGTGGTGAACGTTAAGCTACTGCTATTCTAGATGGCAGTGCATTATCTTATGTTGTAATGCGGTGAAGACTGGTAAGCTCACCATATTTGAACTTGGGTAACCCTAGTGCGACAACGGCGTGCAACCAAACACAATGCCTTTGCATCTACCGAGCCAAGTACAACTGTTTGCATGTAACCAAACGTTGTGTGTTGGTTTCCCAAGCCGATGCAACCATAGCTCATGCAGGACACCAAACGCCTTGCACAACCAGGCTGAGAGGGTGGCTCCAGGGCCGGCTCTGGCCCAGTGCGAGAGGTGCGACGGCCCGGGGCCCAACCAAACTTGGGGCCCATAACAGACGTACATACTAGTGGCGTGCAGTCCGCTATACACGCCACTAGTATAGTTCTTAATAAACTCCTACATTATTACTAGTGGCATATAATACGGGCGCACGCCAGCGGTAATACTTAGAAGTCATAGTAAAAAAAGTGAGAGGCCCATTGATGGAGTTCATCCCAGGCCCCCTAAAATGTTAGAGCCGGCCCTGGGTGGCTCAGCCAGACTTGGCCCTGGCCAACCTGCCCCAGGGAGATGAAAATCGGATGCAGCCTACCAAACGCGCCCTAACCATCTTGCCACGTGCAAGTTCTGCTTATAAACGGGTCTCTATATGTCATGTTGTGCCGTGTCAATGCTTATAAACGGGTCTCTATATGCCATGTTGTGCCGTGTGAGAGAGACAACTACTTATGAATGATATCCACTTGTATGAGTGCACGTCGATCGTGGTAGGATGAGAGGAGAGAGAGCGCAGGAGAGCTTGGGCGCGGGCGCCGCCGTGGCAGCCGCCCTGGCAAAGCGGCCACGCCCCACCCCCACCGGTAGACACTCCGGCGCCGGTGTCCACCAACCAGAGCTGCTCCGCCGTGGTTCGAACCTGGGGAGCTTGGGCGGCAGAGTCTCGCTGTCCGATTCAGATCTGTCGTCTTGCCCGTCGGCGGCGCAGGAGGAGAAGGGAAAAGGCGTGGTCTTGCCAGAGTTCGGCGAGATGGAGGCGGGTTGGTTCGTGACAGAGGGATCGAGGAGGCGTCGTCGCTGGCTTCGGCGTCAGCGGCTGAGGCTACTGCAGCAGCTGCCGGCACCGCGGCCGCCGCCGCACAAGTAGCTGCCGCCTGGGATGGCCGGCGTCCGCTACAACTGCCTCAGGGGCGGTCACATCGCCAGAGGATGCACCAAGAAAGTTCGATGCTTGCGGTGCGATGGAGAAGGCCACATCGCCAGGGAGTGTAAGAGGCCGAGGTACACGGCGCCCACGGGCCAAGATGGGAGGGGGCCGACAAAGGTCAACTCAGATCCGAGACCCCCTCCGCCGCCGCCTGGGCCTCCTCCGCCTGGCACTATGCGGCTCGGCAGGGCCTGGCGTCGCGTGGTGCGGGAGGGATCTGCGGAAAGCTCTGCGCGGGGGCCTGTGGTGCCGGCGAGGCCGATGGTGGTGGCGGTGCCCCGTGTGGAGGTGGCACCATCGCCGCCGGAGCTGCCCCCTGCTTCTTGGAGTGGTCGGAGGAGTTGGAGAGTGATGTAGCCCGACCTACGGCTCCTACAACAAGTGGCCCAATGACAAGAGCAAGAGTCAAAGCACTTCATGATAAGGTGAACTCGCTCCTATCTATGTGTGATCTCGATACTCCTTTGAATGGCTTGCTACTTCATTCCGATACCTTGTGTATACTCAGGCATGACTCTCATGAAGATCTCCAAGAAAGTGTAGAAGTTGTACAAGAATCGAGTCAAGAAGACGAAGGAGAAGGAGAGAAGATTGTAAAGAAGTCCCAGGCGGCGGTACTACCGCCGGTGGCAGCGATACTACCGCCCCAGGGCCAGCCGAGCCAGACGCGCCCCGCCCGGGTCCAGCCGAGAAAGAAGAGACGGGGCGGTACTACCGCCCCACCGGGCGGTACTACCGGGGCGGTACTACCGCTGAAGATACCGCCGAAAATGGGCCTCTGTTTGATCTGCCGGTAGCGCCAGCGGTACCGGGCGTTACTACCGCCGTGCAGCGGTACTACCGTTGGGGGTAGCGGTACTACCGCCCGAGTTGACTTCAGAAGCTGCTACGAAGGCTTGCCCAGCGGTACTACCGCTGGCTCCAGCGGTACTACCGCTGCGGCGGGAACCTGACGGGTTGAGGGCCCGTGTCCCCTCACTTATCCACCCCTATCCTACCTAGACTATAAATAGAACCTCCCCATCTAGATCTAGGGTTAGACAATGATTTGGGATTAGAATAGAGCCTTGCTCCTTCTTCTCAAAGTGTCTCTTTCCTCCTATGGAGATGAATCAATGCCTCCACTTGTGGAGATGAACCAAGGCCTCCCTTTGTGGAGAAGATCCCTGCGTGGATACCAAGGCTCCGCTTGTAGTTGCGATTACTTGCTAATCTTCCATCTTGTGGTGGCTAGATTAGATTGGTTGGATTGACCAATTGGACAAACAATCCTAAGAATAAGGTGTGCTCGGGAGAGGAGAATTGGGGGCTGCCCACGGGGATTTGTTACCAATTGAGTCTTGCCGTGTTGCTACTTGCTATTTATCCTTGTTTTGAGTGTTTCCCCTCTTGTGTGTTCTTGAGTTCATCCGTTGTTCTTCGTGTTCATCGTTTCCTCCGCATCAATCCGTGAAAATCGGGACCAACCTACATCATATGGTATCAGAGCTCTAGGTTGACATGGATTTGATTTGTGTTTCCACCAAAATCCACCAAATTTTTCTTTGTTTTTGAGAAATTCGAAAATTTCCACCAAAAATAGCCTTGCCTTGATTCGAGCCGATCTGTCGATTCGTTGCGTTTTTGGTAGTTTTTGTCCATGGATCTGTTGCTTTAGGACCCCCTCCACCTTTGTTTGCGTTCCCTAGCCTCAATTTTGCCGATTTCCCACGAATTCGAGGAATTTTTGGAGCCCAATTCCGCCCAATTTCGAGTCAAACTCGCGCAGATCCGTGCGCAGCGGTACCGGCAGCGGTACCGGGCGGTACTACCGCCAGGGCTGATTTTTCAGAAAATTTTCTTTTCCTCGGTTCGTTTTGGCATTTCCTCTTTGGTTTGAGTCCTTTCTTGGTGTGCCCTACGTCTACGACATCGACAAGCTTCCGCAGCAACGCATCATCAACGCCAAGCGACGACGCCACAAGGACTCGACATTTCCCCATCATCATAATCCGTTGTGAGCCCTTCTTCCTTTCGTGTACCATCACCTATCGGACTAGCTCTTTGATATTGCGGGGCATTGCACTTGTTTGAGTGTTTGTCTTAAAGTATTGGCGAGTGTGTATCGTTAGTGATCTTGGCACTAGCAAAAGAGAAGGAATCATCGTCAAAAAGCAAAAATCAAAAAAAAAAAAAAAAAAAAAGAATCAAGTGGTGCCAAGTATCATCTCTTATAGTTGCGACAAAGCTTGAACCGCCAAAGTAAGTGAGTGAGTAACACTTGTGCAAATCCGTTGCCCATCAAAAAGCAATTGAGCTAGCGTCCATCTTGTGTTGGGTGACATTTGAGCACGTAGTCTTCGTTAGGTTCTATCTTCGAGTGCTCGCCCTTTGGTCGCCCAACCCCATCATTCGCTTTTGTGTGTGTTTCTTCATCATTTGTGGTTGGAGTTTCTTTGGTAATTTGATCATTGTGGATTTTCTCTACCTTTGACAATATACTTTCGTCGGGTTTGCTTGTTTCGTTTGCCACTTCATACCTTCCTATCCTCATAAGTGTGTGTGTTGGGTGTTAGAACCGGATTCTCTCCTCTCAAGCCACATTATACTTGGGATTAGTTTGTCTTGGTTTTTCCTTACCACATATCTCACTTGTTCTTGAGAAAATGTTTAGGGGAAGTACAAACGGAAGCTCAAGCTCGGATGAGGAAATCCATGGTGGAGTTCGCGGTGATCATGGCTATGTCACACAAACGGAGTTTGTTGGTCTTCGACACCTTGTTCGTGATGGCTTAGGACGCTACGAGCGCCGCTCAAGCTCAAGAGAACAACTTCAACGAACGCATGCATGCGCAAGAAGCAAATATGGAGCGGATGACCGAAGCTCTCAACAACCTTGTGCGACAACGCGCTTCTTCTTCATCACGCTCAAGTCGTACAAGAAACACCTCAAGGTCGACACAAGCACGTCATGGACGTCATGAACCTCGACAAGAACGTCAAGATGATCCAAGGCGCGACGCCCATGAACGACCTCCTCCTCACGTTGAACAACCACATGATCTTCACGCGAACAATGCCAATGCGCATCAAGAACAACCTCACCAAAAGATGAACGTCATGAACGCATACCATCACCACCACCGCAACAACGTGATCGTCATGACCCATTGGCTAATGACAATGGCGTTCCGGGTGCGAATGACTTTGGTGAACAAGGACATCATCCTCGTCATCCTCCAAGGCCACGCATCAAAATCATGACAATGCGAACAATAACGAGCAACCCGTTCCTCAACAAGAGCACCTCCTCAACATGATCCTCGTCCTCGTCAAGAGCTTCCACATGATCGTCACCAACACCAACGCTCCGAGTCAAGTGATAGCGAGTCAAGCCAACACAATGGTGATGGACTCAATCGAAGGAGACGTGGACGTGCATTCCCACGTGGTGCCCATGGTGACAACTATGATGACTTGACAACGTCCGCTTTGACATACCCAAGTTCTACGGCACAAGTGATCCGGAAGCTTACTTCTCATGGGTACTCAAGGTTGACAAGATCTTCCGTGTACAACGCTTCTCCGACAAAAAGAAGGTTGCCTTAGCCTCGATGGAGTTTGAAGAGTATGCCCTCTTGTGGTGGGAACAACTACAAGATGCTCGCGTCGCTAACCACCAACAACCAATCGACACTTGGGTTGAAATGAAAGAAACAATGTACAAGCGCTTCGTGCCAAGCCATTACACTAGAGACTTGTACAAGAAGTTGCAAGAGTTGAAGCAAGGGTTGAAGTCGGTTGATGAGTACTACAAGGAGATGGAAATCTCCATGATGAGAGCCAATGTCAACGAGTACGAAGAGCAATCCATGGCTCGCTTCATGAATGGCCTCAACTATCCATCAAGAAGATTGTGGAGTTCCAACCATATGCCAACTTTGGTTGAGCTAGTACATCAAGCTTCAAAGGCCGAGCGCCACGTGCTTGAAGAGCTCAAATACATCAAGACAAAGGCATTCTTCGCCAACAAGCCTTCTTCGTCAACACCTACACCTTCACAAGCTCTTCCTCAAGCAAATATCGAGGTCCTCCAAGAGTCTCTACATCGACACATCAAGCGCCTCAACCTTTCAAGAAAGTACCTCCCGCTACCAAGGCGCCTCAAGGATCTTCGTCCGGCACAAGACTTTGCAATGCTACAAGTGCGGAGGACAAGGGCACAAATCTTTTGAGTGCACCAACAAGAAGGTCATGATCATCAATGACATGGGAGAGTATGAATCTATGAGTGAAGATGAGTACAATGCTTTGAACAAGGTCGCCACAATGCAAAGTGCTCAAGAAGAAGAAAGTGAGATATATTGTGATGGCGACAACAATCCCTCCTTGGTTGTGGCAAGAGCTTTAACCACCAATGTTCAAGTGGAAGAAGACCAAAGATGCAACTTGTTCCAAACAAGAGCGGGAATCAATGGAAAGTCCATCAAGGTCATCATAGATGGTGGAAGTTGCCACAACTTAGCGAGCAAAGAACTTTGTGATAAGCTCAACTTGAAGTTCAAGAAGCACCCACATCCTTACCATGTGCAATGGTTGAGTGATACCGGAGCCGTCAAGATTCAACACATGGTGCAAGTGTCCTTCAAGATTGGAGCCTATGAAGATACGGTTGATTGTGATGTTGTGCCTATGACCGTTTGTCACTTACTTCTTGGACGTCCTTGGCAATTTGACAAGGGTGCTATGCATGATGGAAGGACAAATTACTATAGCTTCAAGAACAACGACAAGACCTTCGTCCTTCGTCCCATGACACCAAGTCAAGTCATCGCCGACAACGCCAAGACTATTGCAAGGGCACAACAAGATCGTTCCTCAAGTGAGATGAGTGGTGAGCGAGAGACCCACCATAAAGTGAGTGAGAGCCACAAGCCAAATGAGTGTGACACTTCAAAGAGAGTTCCCACAAAACTTACACTATTTGCCACCAAGAGAGAGATGAGGGAGTTGAGAGAGAACCCATCCACCCTCCACTATGTGCTCATATGCAAGGGTGAAGTTTCTATGACTAACACTTTCACAAACCTTCCTCCTCTTTGTTGTCTCTTTTGAAGGACTTTGAAGATGTTTTCCCTCAAGAAGTGCCACCGGGACTACCTCCTCTACGCGGAATCGAGCACCGCATCGACCTTGTTCCCGGCGCACCGCTACCAAACCGCGCTCCTTACCGCACCAACCCCGAGGAGACAAAGGAGATCGAGCGGCAAATACAAGAACTTCTTGCCATGGGACATATCCGCGAGAGCTTGAGTCCGTGCGCCGTGCCCGTCATCTTGGTACCCAAGCACGACAACACTCTTCGCCTTTGCATGGATTGTCGCCCCATCAACGCCATCACCGTTCGGTATCGCCATCCTATCCCTCGACTTGATGATATGCTTGATGAGCTTTGTGGTTCCGCTATATTCTCCAAAATTGATCTTAAAAGTGGATATCACCAAATAAGAATGTGTGAAGGTGATGAATGGAAGACCGCATTTAAAACTAAGCTTGGTCTTTATGAGTGGCTCGTCATGCCATTTGGTCTTTCCAATGCACCTTCTACTTTTATGCGTCTCATGAATCATGTTTTGCGTCCTTTCATTGGGAAATTTGTTGTGGTATACTTTGACGACATCCTTATTATAGCAAATCTTTGGAAGAGCACACTTCTCATGTTGCTCAAGTTTTGTTGGTTCTTCGCAATGAAAAGCTTTATGCAAATCTTTCTAAGTGCACTTTTGCCACCAACAAACTTGTTTTCTTGGGTTTTGTTGTTTCTTCGGATGGAGTCGAAGTTGATGAAGCAAAGATACAAGCAATTCGGACTTGGCCTTTTCCGATGTCACTTGAGGAGTTGAGACGTTTTCTTGGTTTTGCCGGATTTTACCGCCGTTTCATCAAGGATTTTTCCACAATTGCTTGCCCCCTCCATGAACTTACAAAGAAAATGTACCTTTCATTTGGGGCAATGCACATGATTTTGCTTTCAATGAGCTCAAACGGTTATTAACCGAAGCACCACTCCTTGCCCTTCCGGATTTCTCTAAGACATTTGAGATTGAATGCGATGCAAGTGGATTGGGCATTGGTGGAGTGCTTATGCAAAATGGTAGACCCATCGCATACCATAGTGAGAAACTAGATGGAGCTCGCTTGAATTACCCCATTTATGACAAAGAGTTATTTGCTTTGGTTCGTGTTTTGGATGTGTGGCAACATTACCTTCGTCCTAAGGAATTTGTCATTCATTCCGACCATGAATCCTTGAAATATTTGAAAAGTCAAACAAATTTGAACAAAAGACATGCTAAGTGGGTTGAGTTCATTGAGTCTTTTACCTTTGTAATCAAATACAAGAAAGGTAAAGACAATGTGGTCGCGGATGCTCTATCCTGCAAGGCCAACCTACTTACACGTCTTGACATTAGTGTCTTGGGTTTGGATGAGATAAAGGAGTTGTATGCTACCGATGCTTTCTTTGGAGACATTTTCGCTCAATGTTCGGAGCACAAAGGAATTGGTGATTTCTATTTGCACCAAGGTTTCTTGTTTAAGGCTAACAAACTATGCATACCCGAGTCTTCGCTTCATTTGGTCCTTTTGAAGGAATCTCATGGAGGAACACTGATACGGGCATGACGGAGGAGGTGAAGCCCAATTTCAGGACTCCACCAAGCTAGGTGTGTCATTAGTTGTGTCGCGTGAGTTTTATTTGTGTCGCTACTATTTTAATAAGTTTTATGTGTGTGTGTTCGGTTTGGGCCTGTCCAACCGAACCAAGTCGGCCCAAGTAGCTGGGCGCCCCATCCTCCATAAAAGGAGCCAGGCGCCTTAGGGTTTAGGGAGTTCAGAATTTTAGTCAAAAACTATTGTGTTGTGTTTCCGTGGTGAAGCATCCCTCCGGGGACGGCGATGCCGTTTATCGAATAAAGTTGCTGCGGAGGTTCTTGTGTTCATCAAGGATTGTCGTGCTTTGGTTTGAGGCGTGGTGATCTCCATCACGTTGCTTGCCGGATTCGTTCCTCGTCTTCAGGTGACGTTCATCGATCGTTATTGGGAGATTTCTATCCGGGTACTCGCTGTGAAAGATCGGGACAACAATCATAGGATCATCCCCTTGATCCTTATCAAACACTCATGGGTCACTTTGGCCGCGACAAGACCTACGCCATGCTCGCCACCAACTACTATTGGCCACGAATGAAGCTTGATGTGGAACGCCTAGTTCGACGATGTTCCACATGTCTCAAAGCTAAGTCTACTCTAAACTCTCATGGCTTATATACACCTTTACCTATTCCACATCACCCATGGTCCGATATAGCTATGGATTTTGTCTTAGGACTCCCACGCACTAAAACAAACAAGGATTCCATCTTTGTCGTCATTGATCGATTCTCTAAAATGGCTCACTTTATACCATGCAACAAGACCGACGATGCTTCACATATTGCTACTTTGTTTTTTAGGGAAATCGTCCGTCTTCATGGCGTGCCAAAGACCATTGTGTCGGATCGTGACGTCAAGTTCGTGAGCTATTTTTGGAAGACTTTGATGGCCAAGATGGGAATCAAGCAACTATTCTCCACCGCATACCACCCTCAAACCGATGGCCAAACCGAAGTGGTGAACCGAAGCCTATCCACACTCCTTCGTGTGTTGATCAAGCCTAACTTGAAGAATTGGGAACCTCCCCAAGCCTAACTTGAAGAATTGAGATCCCATTTAGCTTCAACCTTCTTACTTGTGAAAGAACCACCTGAAGAAGCATCTAGATAATCCTTGTAATGACCTGAAAGCCTTGCATAGAAATTAGTAACAATTATTTCCTTAGGAAGCTCATGGTTAGGGCATTTGAGTATTAATGTTTTCAGTCTTCCCCAAGCTTGAGCAATGCTTTCTCTATCATGAGGATAAAAATTGAAAATGTAACTCCTAGCTAGATGCACTTCATGAAGAGGATAAAATTTAGAGTAAAAGAGAGATTCAAGTTGTTTCCAATTCGAAGGACGATCATCCAGCATCCTATACCACTTCTTTGCTTTGTCCTTAAGTGAAAATGGAAATAATTTCCTCATGACATCTTCTCTTGATAAACCTGCAACCTCAAACAACTCACAAAGTTCTATAAGTTTCAACAAGTGATCATGTGGATGGACTGTTCCATCCCCTGCATAACGTTCATTCATAACCATTTCAACAATTTCCATAGGTATTTCAAAAGGAATACTTTCAGTAGCTGGATTTAGAATATCACAAGTATCATTAGAATTATCACATATAGGAGACAAAGTATTATCAAAGCAAATTTTCTCCTCCAAAGCTGGGGAACTACAAGGATCATTTTTATAAAAACTAGCTTCCCCAAGCTTAGACTTTTCCATAGCATTAGCAATAGTGTGCAAAGAATTTATAGTAATAACATTGCTACCATCATGCAAATGATTTTCCATAGATTTTTTAATTTTCTGCTCAAACTCATCATGTCCTAACTCAAGATAAATTTCATAAAGCTCTCTAATTTTTTTTTTTCCATTTTCTAATTTTTATGGGTTTTTGATATATATAAAACTAATGAGAAACTCACAACCAAACAAGTTTAAAGGAACCTCCCCAAGCTTAGATGATTGCAAGATATAAAATCTAGTGCACACAAGAATAGAAACTTAAGCGCTACGCTCTCCGGCAATGGCGCCAGAAAAGTACTTGATAACCCCCAAGAGCAGGGGATCACTGTAGCACCTCTCAATGTGGAAGTAAGGTATCGATCCGCAGGAGCAAGAAGGAAAAGTTATCTATTCCCTACAACTAAAGTGTCACAAGTTTTAGTTGATTATGCACTAAACAAGTTTAAAGAACAAGGTGGTTGATTTAATTGATGGAAGCTTAATGTAACAAAACAAGAATGTAAAAGTGTCCCAATCCTCTTCAATGCAAGAGGACAAGACAAATGTTTTCTCTTATTGGAACAATGGACATGGGTTCATGGGTTCACTTAATCCTCTCTCTCTCTCATCTACGGTGATTATCATGTTATAGATAAAGTACACACAATTGTCATGTTTTAATGGTAACTTTTATGACGGCTATATGTCCTAAAACACATAGTTGAAAGAAGTACTCATTTGTGTTGCTAGGTCACCCGCGTGGTTGCTGTCACTCCCACATCATACTCTTCCTTTTTACCCCCAGATAAAGGATGTTGAGCTGTATTTCACATGTCACTCAATACATATGCCGTGTCACATCGGCCATCCCGTACCTACATACATCATACTTCATAATGGACAATATTCTAAACACTAGTGCAATGATTTATAATTCGTGTGCATGACCACATCTCTCTCATCTATCCACACTTGGTGGTGTCAATCACCTCATGACAAGGATAAACAAGGCATTATGCATAAATCAAACCATCACATGCATCATAGAATATCTCCAAAGTATGACAAATAATAAAAGTTCCAACACAACAGTAAATGCATAACAAATCATCTCATACCACAATATCCACCATAGGAATTACATAGATGACCGTAATCATGTTCAGCAGCTCATACGGTACTAATTAGTGAAGCTCAAAGAGAGGAGAGATACATAAGTTACCACCACAAACCCAAGTCCAGGGGGTGGACTACTCCCCTTCATCATGGAGACGGTGGAGAAGTCGTTGGGGAAGATGGAGACCACCCCGGCAGCGCCCCGCCGGAGTTTCCCCCCTCCAATCTTCAGCTCCAGGTCTCTGTTTCGTGTTTCTGTGTTTCGGCGGCGCTCCTTTTCGCGAAAGCCCTGGGGGGTCTATATATAATCGTTTTTAGGTCAAGACGAAGTTTCGGGAAGAAGGATCGACGGCAGCGGAGGCCCGAGGGCCATTTTGGTGGGTCCCACGCGGTCAGGGAATCTGGCCGCGTGGGCCCACCTCTTTCGGCCTTCTGGTCTCCGTTTCTTCATTTCCTTTGCGCCTACGTTTCGTTCCTTCCAAAAAAGTGATCCCCGTAAAATCTCAGGTCATTATGACGTGATTTGGTCGCCTGAAACGTAAAAATATAGAAACAGGGGTTTTCTGACAGTGCAGGGTTAATTCCAGAAAAATGGGGAAATTGTTAATTATCCCCAAAACTCAATATAAATCGTGAATATAACCCTTATATGATGCAAATAACATGGAATAACATGTAATAAAATGTAAAGTTCATGTATGCATTTTACATGCATCACCAAGTCGGCCCAAGTAGCTAGGCGCCCCATCCTCCATAAAAGGAGCCAGGCGCCTTAGGGTTTAGGGAGTTCAGAATTTTAGTCAAAAACTATTGTGTTGTGTTTCCGTGGTGAAGCATCCCTCCGGGGACGGCGATGCCGTTTATCGAATAAAGTTGTTGCGGAGGTTGTTGTGTTCATCAAGGATTGTCGTGCTTTGGTTTGAGGCGTGGTGATCTCCATCACGTTGCTTGCCGGATTTGTTCCTCGTCTTTAGGTGACGTTCATCGATCGTTATTGGGAGATTTCTATCCGGGTACTCGCTGTGAAAGATCGGGACAACAATCATAGGATCATCCCCTTGATCCTTATCATGTGGTATCCGATTACTGGGTTTATCACCGCGAGTTCGACCCGTTGAGGTTGATCTGCTGGTTCATAGAAGCTTGTAGATTGGTTTTTTGCTGGAAGTATTGATCGGCGAGTTGGTGCCTGTAGCATCTTGCTGAGTTGAGGAGAAAAGGGCGCCAGGTTTATTGTCGACGCGTTGGTTCGATCTCGGCGAGTTCCAGATCGTACTCGTTTCATTAATTTGTTCCGGAATTAGTGGCCCTTGTGAGAAAAAAAACGGAGCAATTTTGGCGTGCAGATTGGATCGGTTTGTTTTATTTGTGTCCATACCAGCGAGATATTTATTGCTTCGTGACAGCAGAGCAAGTCTTGAAGGAGATCGGAAAGGAAATAAACAGGAAAGGAAAGAAAGATCACGCATTGAATCTGTTCCTGACTCCATATTTCGGATCAGATTAAAAGGAAAGCTTGAGGAGACTTCGGATCGGAAACAGAAACAGAAGGAGATCTGATTGACACGAAATATTAAAGGAAAGGAGATCTCGTATTTAATCTGGTTCAGATTTTTTTCTGGGCAGAAAGGAAAGTGTAGATTCGGTGCAATCAAATCCGAATTTTCTGGTAACATTGATTACGTTTGGAAATTTTGTTTTCGTATAAGTCAAGCCAGAAAAAGGACGGAAGAGATTTCGGATTTAATTGGTTCCGGATTTTGGAGAGTTAATTTCGGACAGAAAAGGAAAGCAACAAATTCAGTTCAGATCCGAAATTGGTGTTGAACGTGAGGAAAGTTTTTTTTTACGTGCAAACTGAAACGGACTCAGCTATTTTCTGCCTGTACGTAAAAGAAAAATGGACTACTCTTCTGGTGATTATTTTGGCAAAAGGTGTCAGAGTGGGAGGAAGTCAGGTGATGTTTTCAATGACTATCTCGATCTCGTGAAAGGAGTGGAATGGGATGCATCTAAGATTAGTTGGTGCTTAGACAGTTTTGCAACATCTGAGGAGTACCAGTCTTGGGAATTGCATATGCAAAGAGGTTTCAGCAGATGTCGTACCTACGACACCGAGTTTAATGGCTATCATAAGTGCATTCTTGCTCACAGTCGTGTGGATGAGGAGGTAGCCCGTTGGTGGTCAGAGGAGGTGGGCGATAGTAATTCTGCTACTTGGGAGGACTTCCGCGGTTTTCTCCGTAATTGTTTCATGTCTTCCTGCAAGGTGGTTTCTTGTAAAACAACTAGGACATCTATGGAGGCACTCAAACAGCCACCCAAGGTTATGCAGAGGATAGCGGAAGTTGGCAAGAGTATAGCTTCTTTACCCAAGGTAGCGACAGCTGTGACTACTCAGGAGAAGTTGATAGTTGTTCCATTGCCGAGAGTTAACAAGGCGGCAGCCACGATTTCTGAAGTGTCAGCGGTTGATGTTGTCAAGGCTGATGTTGACAAGGATGTCCTGGAGGATGTTGTACCATTGAGTGGGCTGAATATGCAACTCAAGAGAGTACATGATGATACTTGCATGACAGCGGATAGAGGCCAGCGATGGAATTTATTTCAGGCGCAGTGCATGATCAAGGGCAAAGCATGCAAGTTCATGATTGACAGTGGTAGTTACTGTAATGGCATTAGCAAGGCGGTTGTGGAGGCTTTGGGTTTATCCACATGGCGTATTCCAGAACCGAGGCATGTTACGTGGGTAAATAGTTGCGGTATGATGAAGATTACTCACAAGGTGCGTGTGCCATTTACAGTTGGTAACTATGTTGATGAGGTGGACTGCGATGTGTTGCCATTGGAGGTATGTGGGCTGTTACTTGGACGTCCATGGCAGTATGATCGCAATGTTATGCATGCTGGGAGAGCAAATACATATTCTTTTGTGCATGATGACAAACAGCGGACTTTGAAGCCTATGATAGATGATCAAATCAAGTCCGATGTGGTGCTGGTGGTTCGGAAGGAGAAGTTGCATAAGGCTAAGCCACAACCAGGGCTAGCTAGGGTGCAGTATGAGGAGCATGATGCGAAGAGCGTCGGTGGCGATATTGTTTCAGCCAAGCCTGTAGATGACAAGCCAGTTGTTCTTGTTAGTGACAAGCCGGTTGAAGTCCAGCCTCTTATTGTTGACGGGAAGGATATGTCAGCATGTGTTCCATGTGTTCCACTTCCAGTTCGTGTTGACATGGGTGTTCAGACCGATGACGGTGGTGCTGATCGTGTTCCGGTGCATATGGTGCCGCGGGTAGTTAGCCACAGTTTTGTTAGAACACCTCGGAGATGTTTTGTTGGAGCAGCAGTACGTGTGCATAAAGGCAAGGATGGACGTGTTCGTCAGTTGTGTGGCCCAGGCATTACTACTTTGCAGGGTCGTGCAAAGAAGGTTCATGTTCAGCAGCAAAGAGCTACATCAAGTGTTGAGAAGAAGAAGGTGGTGGCGCCGAAGTCCAAGCTCATGTGGCGAAGAAAGGAGGCGTCAAGTGCTGTGTCAACTCAAGCAGGCCGAGAGGGAGGATGTGGTGTGGTAGGCAAGCAAGACTTGAAGACGGCGCACATGCGTGGTGCTATTGTTTATATCCCGCCACCTTTTCGAGCAGACCCTCACGCGTTGAGGACAACGCTTTTTGAAGGGGGGAGGATGATACGGGTATAACGGAGGAGGTGAAGCCCAATTTCAGGACTCCACCAAGCTAGGTGTGTCATTAGTTGTGTCGCGTGAGTTTTATTTGTGTCGCTACTTTTTTAATAAGTTTTATGTGTGTGTGTTCGGTTTGGGCCTGTCCAACCGAACCAAGTGATAACCCCCAAGAGCAGGGGATCACTGTAGCACCTCTCAATGTGGAAGTAAGGTATCGATCCGCAGGAGCAAGAAGGAAAAGTTATCTATTCCCTATAACTAAAGTGTCACAAGTTTTAGTTGATTATGCACTAAACAAGTTTAAAGAACAAGGTGGTTGATTTAATTGATGGAAGCTTAATGTAACAAAACAAGAATGTAAAAGTGTCCCAATCCTCTTCAATGCAAGAGGACAAGACAAAGGTTTTCTCTTATTGGAACAATGGACATGGGTTCATGGGTTCACTTAATCCTCTCTCTCTCATCTACGGTGATTATCATGTTATAGATAAAGTACACACAATTGTCATGTTTTAATGGTAGCTTTTATGACGGCTATATGTCCTAAAACACATAGTTGAAAGAAGTACTCATTTGTGTTGCTAGGTCACCCTCGTAAGGCTAGCGTGGTTGCTGTCACTCCACATCATACTCTTCCTTTTTACCCCCAGATAAAGGATGTTGGGCTGTATTCACATGTCACTCAATACATATGCCGTGTCACATCGGCCATCCCGTACCTACATACATCATACTTCATAATGGACAATATTCTAAACACTAGTGCAATGATTTATAATTCGTGTGCATGACCACATCTCTCTCATCTATCCACACTTGGTGGTGTCAATCACCTCATGACAAGGATAAACAAGGCATTATGTATAAATCAAACCATCACATGCATCATAGAATATCTCCAAAGTATGACAAATCATAAAAGTTCCAACACAACAGTAAATGCATAACAAATCATCTCATACCACAATATCCACCATAGGAATTACATAGATGACCGTAATCATGTTCAGCTCATACTGTACTAATTAGTGAAGCTCAAAGAGAGGAGAGATACATAAGTTACCACCACAAACCCAAGTCCAGGGGTGGACTACTCCCCCTTCATCATGGAGACGGTGGAGAAGTCGTTGGGGAAGATGGAGACCACCCCGGCAGCGCCCCGCCGGAGTTTCCCCCCTCCAATCTTCAGCTCTAGGTCTCTGTTTCGTGTTTCTGTGTTTCGGCGGCGCTCCTTTTCGCGAAAGCCCTGGGGGGGTCTATATATAGTCGTTTTTATCAAGACGAAGCTTCGGGAAGAAGGATCGACGGCAGCGGAGGCCCGAGGGCCATTTTGGTGGGTCCCACGCGGGAAGAATCTGGCCGCGTGGGCCCACCTCTTTCGGCCTTCTGGTCTCCGTTTCTTCGTTTCCTTTGCGCCTACGTTTCGTTCCTTCCAAAAAAGTGATCCCCGTAAAATCTCAGGTCATTATGACGTGATTTGGTCGCCTGAAACGTAAAAATATAGAAAAAGGGGTTTTCTGACAGTGCAGGGTTACTTCCAGAAAAATGGGGAAATTGTTAATTATCCCCAAAACTCAATATAAATCGTGAATATAACCCTTATATGATGCAAATAACATGGAATAAACTGTAAAGTTCATGTATGCATTTTACATGCATCAACATCCCCAAGCTTAACCCATGCTCGTCCCGAGTATGAAGGTGATAAAACTAACATGGACTTTGCATTTTAATACTATCAATGGATATCAAAGGTGATTACTATTGCTACATAAAGTCAAATGATTCATTCTTCAAAGGAATAACAATATGCAAGATAAATTATGAAGTGATATCAAATACTCAAAGTAAAGATGTTCAATGATAAATTCACAAAGTGTAACATAGAAGAAAGTACTATGGACCAAATGTATGCATAATGAAAAGTAAAAACATCCTATGGTGGTCATAGAGTACTTCTTATGAAAACTGGATATAAAAGGTGGACACTTTGGATAGATAAATAAGTAGAGGTAAAATATGAATAAGTTTCATCTAACTTCCAAACACTTCTACCTAAGTTAATGCTTGCAATGTGGTAATCATTGGTGTGGACCTCTCATTACCCCTATCATAGCATCTTGAATGATTAATGTTTAAAGTGAAAGCAAATATGAGTGGTGTGCTTGACAATGTATTGGTTGAATGTCTCATGTCCCTTGAATACAAGTACCTACACCATGTGTTACTCACTTTGGTCCACAAAGTAAATTCAAATAAAGGTCATTGCAAGTAATAATAGTATCATCAAGAACTGCACTGGGGTACCTCTTGCCCCTTGACATGAACAAGCCCATGTCAAAACAACAAGACAAACAGACAATAAACAATCTCAGCACTCTTTTATTTACTATGGGTATAGCTTTTTATTATGAGGTGCATCACTGAATGAACATTATGGTTATGCTGTAAATTTCCACCATGAATGAAGCATGGCTTAGATTAGCGGCCCAGGCATTTCTCTAACCATTTATACAAACTCTTTGAACTTACTAAGTATCCACATTCATTTCACCCATGATAGGCATCCATAAACAAAAGTCCATGACATCAACTAAATATAAATAAGTGCAATGTAGAAAGCTTACCATGTGACAGCACATATGGGCTAACTCCCAACCAAAACTATTGTCAAGCCCACAACTTCATAATTTTAATCACAATGGTTCATGCTTATTAAATGCAATAAAAGTAAATTGTGCATCAAGTTCGTGAGAGCTT